>CAIGQZ010001834.1:609736-627527 GCA_903798205.1 Danio tinwini | reverse complement strand
TGTGTGTGTGTGTGTGTGTGTGTGTGTGCGTGTGGATTACAGTAAATATATCAGTACTTGTTGTTTTTCTTAGCATATGAAGTTGTTCAACAATATTATATGTTGCTGTATATTTTATATACAGTTGAAGTCAGAATTATTAGCCCCCCTTTCATTTTTGTTCCTTTTTTAAATATTTCCCAAATGATGATTAACAGAGCAAGGAATTTTTCACAGTATTTCTGATAATATTTTTTATTTTGGAGAAAGTTTTATTTGAGCTAGAATAAAAACAGTTTTTAATTTTTTAAAAACCATTTTAAGGTCAATATTATTAGCCCCTTTAAGCTATATATTTTTTCGATAGTCTACAGAACAAACCCCTGTTAAGCAATAACTTCCCTAATTACCCTAACCTGCCTAGTTAACCTAATTAACCTAGTTAAGCCTTTAAATGTCACTTTAAGCTGTATAGAAGTGTCTTGAAAAACATGTAGTCAAATGGTATTTACTGTCATCATGGCAAAGATAAAATAAATCAGTTATTAGAAATGAGTTATTAAAACTATTATGATTAGAAATGTGTTGAAACAAATCTTTCTGTTAAACAGAAATTGGGGGAAAAAAAATTAAAAGGGGGGCTAAAAATTCTGACTTCAACTGTGTGTGTGTGTGTGTGTGTGTGTGTGTGTGCGTGTGGATTACAGTAAATATATCAGTACTTGTTGTTTTTCTTAGCATATGAAGTTGTTCAACAAGTGCTAGACTAAGATATATAGTGTGAAAAAATATATCTGTTAATGAACAGTTTTCGTATTTAGTGATTCACAAATGTTTTCAGTTTATTTACGGTTGTGAATTTCATTATGGAATGTCGATCTCTGCTCTGTTGACTTTTAATGTTGAAAATTCAACTCTACAATTTAACAAAATGACTTTTGCTGGCATTTTAGTAGTTTGAGTTATATAATGTTTAAGAAACAATATATAGAGAAATAAGTCTGAAAACAGAAAATGTACTGGCAGTTTATTGTAAGGTATTTGTACTGTAATATAAAACACCAACCCAGACAATGCATCACTTTAAATTGTTAAAATATTATTAAAGTCACTTTTTCAAACTTTTCAAGCATAAACATTGTTGGAAGAAAGAGCCCCATAATGCAATGCAAAAGCATAAATAAATGAGTAAAAATAAAAACAAGAATCTCAAAATACGGAAAACTGCCAATTTATGGATATTTATTTTCAGTGTGTATGTTCTCATGATGGTGCTGTACTGTAAATCAAACATTGTTCAAATTAATGAGAGATTTCAGTGTTCAGAATGTCCTAAAAGAATGTTACTGAATGACTGGAGATACGTGGTTCACAGTGTTGACTATGCAGATAGCAATGACTTGTGCATACAGCGCGGAAAATAAGTATTGAACCCATCACCCTTTTACTCAGAAATCATATTTCTAAAGGTGCTGTTGACTTTAAAATGTCCCCGGATTTTGGTAACAATCAAAGAAATTCATATATGAAAAGAAAACAAATCTAATTAGTTTACAAACTAAGTTATGTGTAATAAAATGAAATTACACTGGGAAAACGTATTGAACACATGAAGAAAGGGGGGTCTTGAAAGGCAGTGAATGCCCAGACAGCAGCTGAAATCTCTTAGCAGTTCTTCAGCAACCCTCTGCCCTTCGTCATTGTAAATGAATATTAGCTGCTTCGGTCCAACATCTCCATTAGCAAAAGGATGAAGATGAAACAAGGGTGGACATTTCAGCAAGACAATGATCCAAAACACAGAAAAGGAATCTCTCAATGCTTTCAGAGAAAGAAAATCAAGCTGTAGAATGGCCCAGCCAATCACCTGACTTCAACCGTAAAAACAAAACAAATTAAAGATCAGATTTAAACCAGCTAGATTTTTACACTGTTGAAGTCTGTGAAAAACTCACACCTGAGCAATGCATGTGACGTCATTCTCCATATGAGAGGTGTCTTTAAGCTATCATCACCAAAAAAGCCTTTTATAAAAAGTATTAAATACATTTCAGTAGTTCAGCACGTTCTCCTTATGTCATTTTATTGTTTTCAGATTATTTCGTTTTTTTTTTTTTTTTTTTACGTTTGTATTGTTTGGGTTTTTACCAAAATCTGGTTCAATTCCATGTTGTCAGCTCCTTTAGAAATATAATTTCCAGAAAAAATTTAAGTTGTGTAGGAGATACTGTAGCTTGTTGGGGGCAATATGGCTAAAAGAATTATCTTCCCTTCTCTTTCACAGTCAATACATCATCATCATCCTCATCTCCCTGTCATTGCTTTGTATCACAGGTGAGAATTTAAATGATTCAATTTTGAATATTTGCATTTAGATGAATATTTGTAATGTAGAATGGTAACAGTGTTTGCTCTTTTTTTTAGGTTCTTTCTCTGCTCCCATATTAATAGTTAATGGTTTTGTTGGAGGATCTGCTGTCTTTCCATGCAATTTTGAGGGTCAGGTTAAAACTGACATTACAACGCACTGGAGAGACAGGAAGGAAAAAAATGTGTATGACATAATTGGGGGCTGTGGAACAGATGAAAGTCAAGCTCAGCAGTACAACAACAGAGTTGAAGAGAGAGACCACTGCTCCATCAAACTCAACAACCTCAGCAAAACGGATGAAGGAAAATACACCGGTTACATTGCAGACCCGATAAACAGGCCAATATACATATATCTTACTGTCGCAGGTGTGTGAAATATAAAGATATAACTAGAAAATCATACATGATTTTAAAAGTTTGCCGACTTGTTGAACTGATCTTACAAACATCATCTTATTTTGTCTGACAGATAACCCTGAGGGAGGAGAGGGCCGTGATGAAGGGAACTACAGTGATTCTGCAGACCCATCAAACATCCCTGTCACAGGTGTGTGAAATTTAAAGACTTCATTTGAAAATCGTGTATACAGTGCATCCGGAAAGTATTCATATCGCTTCACTTTTTCCACATTTTTTTATGTTACAGCCATATTCCAAAGTGGATTAAATTAATTTATTTTGTCAAAATTCTACACACAATACCCCATAATGACAATAGCTATGTTTCCATCCAAAAATGCGAATGAAATTTAGGCGCAAAACTGGAATATCGCATAAAAGACGTGTGAATAAAGCTGTTTCCATTCAACGAGTCAAAGCGAACAAAATCATCACTTCCTGATTAACTGGTGCCAAAAAAATCCACCGTAAAAACTGAATTTGCTGCAGTAGGAGAAGCTGCGTCAATCTTTTCTTCATCTAATAAATGACTTGCGCCTCAGAAGGCAATCCTGACACGCAGTGGATGCGCGGTGGAGTTTGAAGGTGTCAGACACTCTTGATTCTGGATGTCATAAATAATATAATAACACAAATCCTTAAAGGTTAAGGCGTTTTAGAATGACAAAAACACATGATCACATGATCTCTTATAACAAAATCACATGACCTTTTTTTAATGCACACACTGGAATTTGTGCGGTAAAAGTGTTTCCATCGTAGTTTATGCGCATCTTTTCTTATCGAATAAAAAGTTTATCCTACTCAGTTATGCGCATATGTTTTTTATGCACATTTTCTAAATTTATGCGCATCATGTCGTTTCCATCAACCATTTTTTATGCGCATCTCCAAAATGCGCATAAAAATAGGTAGATGGAAACATAGCTACTGTGAACAAAATATTTTTTTTTAATTGTTGCAAATTTATTAAAAATAAAAAACCTGAAAAATCACATGAACATAAGTATTCAAGCGATTTTAAGCGATTGCTTACAAGTGTTGAGTCCCGTGAAGGAGCTCCAGATGTAGACTCTTGTTTTGTGTTTACTTTGATTAAAGTTGTTGCATGTCCGTTGGTTCCTGCCTCTGAATGAGCACATTTTAGCTATTGTACATTAAGGTAGCATTCAGAAAAAACAAAACACCAGCAAAGAAACTCAACACAGAGGAACATAACATAACCTACTGCCAGCTACTCGGAAGGCCATCGCCGTGGGTCATGCCAATCACTCAAGGCAAAAGTATAAACCAGCCTTAAGGGGCCGATCACAACAAACCCATTTTTTTGCTTTGAGAGCCCCCCACCACTTAAATAAACAAAAAAAAAACAAAACAGAAAGGACGTTAGGTGATTTTCTACTCAGAGTTAACTTTTATTAGTTAAGGCCGGGGCTCTCTTGGAAAACGAGGTGCTCAAAAATGCTTTTCTTACTCAGTTTTTTTGTCTTCTGTCTAGTATATGTCAAAATTGAGTTTTTCCTTAAAACAAGCAAAATGATCTTAGGTCCAAATGAAAAAACAAGATATTTGTCTTAGCCCATTGGCAGATTATTTTGCTTGTTTTAAGGCAAGCTTGCCTAATTTTCATATATTATTACTGAAAACAAGACAATATTTTTTGATAGTCTTGGTTTAAGACTTTTTAGATATTTGGACTAGAAAGAAGACAAAAAAATCTAAGAAAAATAGCATTTTTGGACACCTACAGTTTTTCCAAGAGAGCCCTTTAATTGAAAAAAGTCAACTCTGAACAGAAAATCACCGTCATTCCTGTTTAAAATCTAAATAAGAAAAGCATTTTTGCCCGAACAAGTTTAAAAAGCGAAATCTCTCACTGTAAAAACTTGTTCTTTGTCAGGCAGTAATGAGCACAATAATTTTAAACAAATGTCCAGTTACAGTTGTAATAACAATAATAAATTAAGTCTCTTTACAAATTAAATCTGTTGCCGCCCCACCTGTGTTGCCTATATTCACACCTCCGACCCTAAGATCGACATACAGTACCTCCATTTCACAAATTTTGTGGCGTACTATGTGATTAACACCTAAAATTGTATGTTACACTTTTCATTTAGAGATGATATTTTATCCTTTGACTGAAGCCTTTTATTCTGAGGCTAAGGTTTAAGGATGTGTTACTGCAGAAATTGATCCAAGTGATGTAATAACTGTCTCTTATTCCACAGATAAACCTGAAGAGAAGATTATCCATGGAAGACGAGAAGAACTTGCATCAGTTGCCTATTTTTTTATGCTTTTTTTCACAAGTAGCATATTGTTTTTTGTCTTTGTAAAAGTAGTTTTTGTATGCTGTATGAAATTGAGGACTACAGTACTGTTGGCGGCAAAGTGGTTCAGTGGTTAGCACTGTTGCTTCACAGCAAGAAGATCGCTAGGGTCAAGCCCTGGCTGAGCCAGCTGGCATTTATGTGTGGGGTTTGCGTGTTCTCCCCATGTTGCCGTGGGTTTTCTCCGGGTGCTCCAGTCTTCCTACAATCCAAAGACATGCGCTGTAGGTGAATTGGATGAACTAAATTAGCCGTATAGTGTGTGTGTGTGTGTGTGTTTGGGTGTTTTCCAGTACTGGGTTTCATCTGGAAAGGCATCCGCTGCATAAAATATATGCCGGAATAGCTGGCGGTTCATTCCGCTGTGGCAACTCCTTATAAATAAGGCACTAAGCTGAAGGAAAATAAATGAATGAATAGTACTGTTTATTGTATCAGGTCTCTATCTTCTTATTGGTGGTCTGTGCAAAATCTAAATTGACATTTTTAATCGTCACTTCATTTCAATCCATCAGCCACAGCCATGGTTATAGCTGACCTCGGGTTCTTTTAACACATATTGTAATCTAATATGATACCAGGGCTGTGCACGCACCTTTTGATGGGTTTATGCTGAAATACAGACCTTCAAGTGCATAGAAAAAAACTTATTTCATTCCTGACAATCTTGGTCCTATTTTTCATGAACCGTGTTTGTTACATGCTTACCAGTATTCTAATAAATCTGTAAATGTATCCATCAAGGCCTCATTTCATTGGTGTTGCATTTAAATAAATTTTATTAATGTATGCATTTGTGACAATATGATGTATTTAATTCAACTAGAGATTAATCCAAAGCGAGTGGGAATATATTAATAGTACACAAGTTTATAGACTGAAATGTAAGATTAAATTTAAAAAATAATTAATACAAATTATTAACTGACATTGGGTCTATTTTCATGGTTATGTTAAAAGACTTTGCTCTCCTTCAAGTGTTTTTTTTAATCTTTTTTTTCCTGTTGAACACAAAAGTAGATATTTTGAAAAATGTTGGAAACCGGAAGCCCATTCATGTGCATAGTATGCCAAATAATAAATAATATATAATAAATCAGTGGTAAATGGTTTACAATGTTCTTCAGAATATCTTCTTTTGTGCTAATATTAAAGCAAATGCTAGCACAAAGTTGCCTTTTGCATTGCATATACATGTATATTTTTTTCCTGTCTTGTCTTTTAATATATATTGAACTGTGAGGAGAACAATGACACCTAACACTAAATAATGTTTAAAAAAAAGTTAACTGATTGTTTACCTGTTAATCTGATGTAATTTATAATTCACGCAAAGCATCATGGTGCAAAGGGAGAATGTGAATATGAATTTAATCCACTCTAAAACTCGCACTTTGAAGAGAAAGTGCACCAAAGTTTGCCTTTTTTTGGGCCCTTAAACTATTTTTAGTATTATTTTTATTACAGTTATGAATAGAAAATGGTGTAAACATGAAAATATGAATGTGTGGTTTCAATAGGGCTGGGCAATACGGCAAAAATGAAACTCAATATTATTTTTTTCCATATTTATCAATAACGATAAATTTCGATATAAGTTGTTAATGCTTCCAGCTTTAAAATTTATTATCCCAACAAAGATTGATGCAACAAAACTTAGAGGGTTCAATAAATTACTATTTAAAATATTGTTTAATAGCAAAAACTGATTTGGCCTTAAGGGCGTACTCACACTATGTACCGTTGCCTTGAAACGGGCCAAAGCCCGCTTGTCCCCCCTCCCGTCTCCCCCAACGGCCCGCACTCACAATACATTCGGGCCTGGGCATGCTTACGTCATCAACTGTTCAGTAAGAGAGTAAGGAGTAAGGACTGTTCAGTAAGGAGATTTCTTTAGTGATATCGTTTAAGTCGTTTGATATGCGGTGACACGCAGTCTAATATTTCGCCGAACAGATCAGCCACTTTTGACACTTATAAACAATCATAAAGTCCTCGTGCTGCAGGAATTAGGAGGTTTGCTGAAGGCGCAGCTGTGGTGCAGTGAGGGGTTTGCTTCTTTAATAAACTATGACGTTCATTGCGTTTATTAAACAGTACGAATGATTAATTAATCCATATGAAACAGTCCCTTAAAAGTCACGTCTCGCTTTCAGTTTCGGCCTCAGGCACGCTTGCACTCACACTGCAAGCGTACCGCGCCTGAGCTTAAGTGAACCGCGTTCAGGCCCACCTCTTCCAACCAGGCCAGGGCCGCCCAAGTGTACCGTGCCTGAGCCCAATTCAGAGCACTCACACTTCTCCAACGATCCGGAAAACGGGCCTGGGCACGGTTCGATAGCATAGTGTGAGTACACCCTAAGTTTTTGACCCTTTTAAAGCATAAAAATACCATAATTTGTGTGCAGATATTTGAGAAACATTCCAAGTGAACATACTTGTTTAACTGAAAACCAAGTCAGATATTTTGCTTTGAAAATGGTTATTCCATGCCAGAACGCTGTCTTTGTTTAGGTAAATTTAACCTGCACAATACAGCACTCCGAACTTCATTCATTTATTCAGAAAGGCTCTGATAGCTGTGTCCGTGACCGAAATGGACAGTATCAGACGTCGAAATGAGGCAAATTCAGCTCCTTATGAGGTTATTAATTAGCAAATTATATAAATATTACGAATGTAAACATTAGGTGAGCAGGTTACATTGTAACTGTGTGTCCTAACAACACGCTTCGTGATGAGATACGCAGTAATGAGCAGTTTGGCTGTTTGCACCAGACGAAACACGACAGAAATGTAAATACAGCTATTCAGAAGCACAAAATATGCACTCACTCACGAAATGGTAAGGTTTATAATCTATTTAATTCATATTAACCCTTTTTAATATCATTAAATGTAGATGCTGAATCACTCATATGTGTTCTAAAATTCATTTTTATTTCAAACGGTTTATTGTATTTTCAAGATCTGAGGTGAACTATCTGCTTTTGCTTTCAGTATATGGCAATAAATATGTAAAATGGCATTCAAACTTATGTTGTTCGCATTTAGCACTGAATAAAGCACTCAAGGTTTACCTGAGGTGATCAATGTCATAGGTTTCTGTTGTTCAGCTGTGACAAAAAGAAGCCGTATGTAATATATCAATTCGAGGTGATGGTTTTGACAAAAACTCCATCTATCGCATGTCGTTGCTTTTATTTAGAACAGTTTTAAATCACTTGCTCCTGTACTTAAACTGGCAACCCCGTGCTTGCGTTTGTTTTGATCCAGGAGTGCAATACCTAGTTAAACCACTGGGTGTCAAACTTACATAGTGCACCTTTAAATTAAAACCCACAGTAAAATATATTTAAAAAGACTAATCTGGCATTACGAGGTAAACTAAATGTGCAAAACACAAACAATAAAAATATACAGTATAACTTTTAGCAAGTGGAAGGGCATCTGCTGCGTACAACATATGCTGGGATAAGTTGGTGGTTCATTCTGCTGTAGACACCCCTGATTAATAAAGGTATTTTATTAAGCTGAAAAGAAAGTTTATGAACTTCCAGCAAGTCCACACAAATTGTTAAACTTTTAGGGGTTTTTGGGTGATTATTTTTAGGTGATTGACTATGTTGGTTGTGTTGACAGACTTAGTTCACAAACCACTGACATGCTTTACAGATCTGCAGTTTTAATCTGCTCCTAGTCGCACTTCAGATAACCAAACCACTTCCATATAACAGAATTTGTGCTGCCTTTTTGTTGATAATTTCATAATCTTTGGATAATAAGTCAAGGTTAGTTTACTTTTGTCACAGCTTCCACTCCTTATTTCTTTATTTTTGTCGACTTGTCGAGTTTGTTAGCAAAGTGCACTAGGAAATTATTTTTTTGACTTCATGCTGATTGGTTGTTGTTGTCGCATATTGCTGCTGTGTGATTGGCTCAATATCGAGTAAAAACTATCAGAGCTTATCATCATCGAAATAAATTGTATTGTAATCCGATATGATACCGTCTATTGGTCCAGCCCTAGTTTCAGCAATAACTATTGTTAACAAGACAATTTTGAGTTCTAGAAGCTGATGTTATCATAGAACACTGACCTTTTATATGCCAAACTGGTGGTAAGATTCTGCCCTGAATAAAGTCATCAGTGTTAAGAAACAACATAATATCTAACCCAAACGGTAAACAATGTATGCTGCATTTCATTAACACACAAACACAAATCATTTTTGGTTCCTAGAACAAATTTATTTCAGGCTGCATAGCGTTGTCTCTCAACAAGCTTAAAGTTACAAGTGTTTGGACAATTGAAGTCAACAAAAGAAATATTTGAAATAGGCAAAATAAATTAAATTAACATAAATATTATTGAATACATTTATATTAAATAACCCAAATAAATAAATAGATAGATAGTTAGTATAAGTATATTATAATACAATGCACTCAAAACTAGCTGAAAAATGAGTTTTGCTGCTTGTTTAAATTACTTGTATATAAATGAGTTTAAAGCAACACAATTCTTGTTTTATTGAGGGTGCAACTTAAATGCTTCATGTTTAGTCTTACATTTCGTAAAAAAAATGTTAACTTAATCAATTTGCATTGAGAGAACATGTAGGAATCGTGTGGAACCCAGTATTTCTTAGTGTAGTAATAACTTGGATGTAACACAAATGCAAACGTACAAATTTAAACTTCTAGTAAACAATTTGAGTTGTCAGCTGTCACCTCAAACACTATTCTTAATTATATGCAAATGGAAATAACGGCTTAGGTTTAAATTCCTGCTATATTTGCTGAAAGCATTTATTGCAAACATTTATTCGATTTTCTTCTTTTCTTTTTTTTCGCTAAGCCTCATTTTAGCGTTGAGCCAGACAAACAGCAGAAAGTGCAACTGCAACAGATTTACCTACCTGAACTGATTCATGTAATGGCTGCAGATAAACTGGCAAGAGATAAGTCACAACTCACTACAACCAGCTCTCAAACACAGAGCAGAAGAACTACAAAGAAGAAAGCAAGCACTTGAGATATAATCCTCTCTGCTTTGGATTCAACTCCAATGTTTCTGTCTGGTTTCTCGTGGATTTCTCTTGGTCTCTCTGAAACACATAACCAAGAAAATAAACTGGCATATAGGCTAGCACAGACTGGAAAATCATGAGAAAATATCAATAAAAAGAAACTCAGAAGGTTCTGGAACCACTTTAAGATGATGAGTAAATATTCAATTTTGAGTGAACTATCCCTTTAGCATTTAGCATTAGCATCCGTGTCACCTAACCAGTAATGTCTAAATAAGATAAAGCTGTGGATACACATCAATATATGTCATCATTTTTGTGACACTGTAAATATTTTTTTACAGTACTCTGATGGTTGGGGTAGGGATAGATGTTAAAAAAGACAATTTATTGGGTAATTTAATACATAAGTAATAGTCAGTATAACTACTGTTTTTACATTAATGTGATAGTTGGGTTTTGGGTAGTGGTAGACATTAATAAAATATAATTATTGGGAAATAGAATAAATAATATATATAATTCTCTTTAACTTCAGGCTGCAACAGTATCTGATCTAGCCACAACCCACCTTACCTTTGACTTGAAGCGTTGTACATTGCAGTGAATTAACATCTGAAATGGAGCAGCAATACGCTCCAACGTCACTCCAAGTCAAGCCTCTGAGTCTGAGTGAGAAGTTTCCTTTCGTATATTCTGTAGGAAATGTTTCAGTTCTGCCCTTGAACTGTCGGTCTTGCTCCGTATCCGACCCTTTTTTGTTGAGTATGTCGTAAACATTCAGGCTGTCGTTTAATCTCCAGTGCGCGGAGATCGATTTCAGTCGATTGGAATCATAATAGCATGGAAAAAGTGCTGAACCTCTGATGAAACCCTCAAATGTTTTCTGCACAGATGCTGAAAATAAAAGGAAGATAAGGCCGGAAACATGTGAAAGGTGAAGTCGGTGAGTTGAAGTTGTGATGGAAATTTCAGTTTACTCATTATTTACTCAAGTGGTTTAGAACTTTCATGAGTTTCTTTCTACTGTTGGACACAAAAGAAGATACTTTGAAGAACGCTGAAAACCTGTAACCATTGACTTCCATAGTATTTGTTTTCCTGCTATAGAAGTCAATAGATACAGGTTTTCAGCTTTATCTGAAATATTTTCTTTTGTGTTCAACAGAAGAAAGAAACGAAAAAAGGTTTGAAACAAGTAAATGATAAGTGAATGATGACAGAATTTTCATTTTTGGGTGAACTATCCCTTTAAGGCAAGACACTGCAGGCTTTTTTTCAGTCTGATGGAAAGAAACCTACTTTGTTTTATCAAAATTTGTTTTTGTTAGAGTCTCAAATCTCCACTTCAGCAATTTTACATACACTACCTGACAAAAGTCTTGTCGTTGATCCCAGTTGTAAGAGCAACAAACAATAACTTGACTTCTAGTTGATCATTTGGTAAAGTGGCAGAAGGTACATTTTTCTGATGAATCATCTGTTGAACTGCATCCCAATCATTACAGATACTGCAGAAGACCTACTGGAACCAGCATGGACCCAATATACTCAGAGAAATCAGTCAAGTTTGATGAAGGAAAAAAATCATGGTTTGGGGTTCAGTATGGAGGTGTGTGAGAGATCTGCAGAGTGGATAGCAACATCAACAGCCTGAGGTATCAAGACATTTGTGCTGCTTATTACATTACAAACCACAGGAGAGGGCAAATGCTTCAGCAGGATAGCACTCCTCATACTTCAGCCTCAACATCAAAGTTTCTGAAAGCAAAGAAGGTCAAGGTGCTCCAGGATTGGCCAGCCCAGTCACCAGACATGAACATTATTGAGCATGTCTGGGGTAAGATGAAGGAGGAGGCATTGAAGATGAATCCAAAGAATATTGATGAACTCTGGGAGTCCTGCAAGAACACTTTCTTCGCCATTCCAGATGACTTTATTAAGTTATTTGTGTCATTGCAGAGATGTATGGATGCAGTCGTCCAAGCTCATGGGAGTCAAACACAACATTTATTCTTTTTCCACTGCACCATGACTTTATATTCTATACTGTACATTATTTCTGTTAAGTGGCGAGATTTTTCTCTAAGCAAAGTCAGACCTTACTGTCCTAATTAAATAATTAAAAATCAAGGCATGATCATAATTTATTTTGGTAAAATAAGCGTCATCTAGAGGCATTAGCCTTGCATATAAGCCACTTCTGATACCAAATGACCAACTAGAAGTTATTATTTGTTGTTCCTAAAACTTGAATAGGCTACAAAACTTTTGTCAGGTAGTGTACACCAGACTTAACAGTTTCATTTATATCTCCTGTATTTTAAAGGTTTTTAATTCTGATAACATTTTTTTTACAAAAAAACTATAGAGAGAGAAAACAGAGAAACCTTTTGTTCTAATCAGCCAAAAATTTAAATTTAAGTAATGAGCAGTTTGGCTGTTTGCACCAGACGAAACACGACAGAAATGTAAATAAATTTAAGCATTTCAAACCTCACAGCAGCTTTCAGGATTTTTGTGCCTGAAATGTATGAAAAAGAATATTTAAAGAGCCCCTATTACACATTGAAAAGGGTCATATTTCGGTTTTATGGGTCTCCAGCAACATACTGATATGTATGCAAGTTCAAAAAACACGTTCATGGTCTTATAATATGCATTTATTTTTACCTAATTATCCCAGCGACTCCTATATGAATCATTCAGCGATTCAATTGTTCCCAAACCCCGGCTTAGCGCGAAGCTAATCTTCGCTGATTGGACCGATGACAGCCTGTTGCCATTGGTCGACAGCGTTCAGCGCGAGACAGTAATATGGCCAGCGTGGTTTATCAAGCCCGCGGCCGCGGGTCGCCAACATTGGATCGCAGCGGACGCTCGAAACACGCTTCAAAGTAAACTTACCAACACCACAGTAAACAGTACCCGATTCTTAACAGTGTTATTCAGACACCTCAGCGCCGAAAGCAGTGCAGTTAAACACTAGCATATGTATGACACACATTCAGTTTTAATCCACACAGCAGCAAAAGCTAAACTATTCTGAACCTTGACAGCTGCACATGTGCAGGATCAGCTAACGGTGGCCATAGCAACGACAAATGGCAGTGGAACGAGCTCACAAAAGCATTTAAATCTGTAAACAAAGCAGCACGCGTCGCGTTTACAACATGGCATTAGACATGATATGAGAATATAAAGAGTTAACCTGATACAGTACACGCGGTTACTAGAAACAAAACATGTAGATCATTTCTATTTGCATTCATTGCTGTGGCACCTTGTCCGTGAACTGCTATATAAGTTCTAAGTGCTTACCTGTACTCTGCTTTTCTAAACGATCGCATCCCCAGCCGGGAGGTTGTAGAATACTCTGTCCTCTGACAAGCTATCTCTGCGGGCTCCCGCTCTCCATTTGCAAGCCTTTTCAGTGCTGCTCAACAGCCCGAAGCCCAGCGTGCAGCAGCCTACCGGTGTACCTATTAGTTTGTCCTTATTTTGCCTGCACCCCTGGTGTCAGGCA
This sequence comes from Danio tinwini, assembly GCA_903798205.1. NCBI lineage: Eukaryota > Metazoa > Chordata > Actinopteri > Cypriniformes > Danionidae > Danio > Danio tinwini. Next base: position 613,884 of record CAIGQZ010001834.1, on the reverse strand, counting down.
GAAACTAATGCATGAGCTGTGTAGTGATAGATCACCCATTGTAAGCGTGCAGATTTCTGAACGACTCCTTTCCCTCACACTTCCAACAATATCCAGGTAAACACCGCTTCTTCATGAGCGTCTTGCTGCTGTGTTAGTGGGCGGGGGTTTGAATTTTGCCGGGTCTGCGCGCGCAACCATTATGTTTCGCGATGACGTAACGCCAAAACGGCTGAAGACTCGTTATGAAGACGATTCATTTAAACCACTATGAGTCGACTCTTTTATAGATGAATCAATAGTTTTAAAAACTGTCCACTTTCAGATTTAAGCTTTAGCTGGATATTTCACTTCACTAAGAGCTGTGTTACACACTACATGGAAGGTCATTTTCAAAAACCCATAATAGGGGCTCTTTAAATAAACAATGGCTTATTTGAGTATTTTTTACAACCCGTCAAACTGACGTCTTCTGAGAAGGTCTGTCATTACAAAATAGAAGCATAACATTCATTCATTATCCTTTAGCTTAGTCCCATATTTATCAGGGGTCACCATAGTGGAATGAACCGCCAATGATTCAAGCATGTGTTTTATACAGTGGATGGCCCTCCAGCTGCAACCCAGTACTGGCAAACACCTATAGACTCTCACACTCATTTTGTTTATCCAATTCACTTACAGCGCATGTCTTTAGACACTGGGGGAAACCGGAGCACGTGAACACAAACAGAACATGCAAACTCCACACAGAAACGTCAACTGGCCCAGCCGGGACTCGAACCAGCAACCTTCTTGCTGTGAGGCAACAGTGCTAACCACCAAGCCACCATGCCACACGGAAGCAAAACGACCTTTCACAGGTTAAATGCTCACCTAACAATGTGTGCTAGCAAAATAAACATAGTAATATTTTAGATTTTTTCACAGACTTTAATATAATCAATCAACTGCAAGAGTAGGCTAATGTTTACCCTATTCACCTGCAGTATCTTGTCTTAGATAAACTGTACATCCTTACCTTCACTTGAGAGTGATATCAAGAAACACATCAGAATCCCACTGCAAAACAAACACAAAACATAGCCATATATTTAAACAATAAAAAACAGTATTCCCAGTAGCTACTAAACACGTCTCAAGATGCTAGTTAGTTTTGTTTTTTTAATGTTGACTCTTCCTGAGGGGACAGAGACTTTGACAACAGGTACGACAGCGACATGGAGGTCAACAAACGTCACTGATGATGAAACCTCTAATAGGCTATGACAGGCCTCATTTAAGGATGTGTGAAGATACATAGACCCAGTAGATGTTTGTTTCTATAAATGTACATGTATATTCATATCCACCAATGGTAATGGACAATGAGGCGTTTGAATAATTTAAAAGCTGTTTCTAGCTGTATAAGATAGGGCCTACTACTAGCATTATTACTATTATTATTATATGTTTTATATATCATTAGATAGGGCCTACTGTTACCATCATATCATATATTGTTGGTATTATGTTTAACTGTGATGCAGCTGGTGCAGTTTGGCGTCATATAGCAGCTTAAACATTACGTCATATCGGTTATAAGATACAGGACTATATAGTCTACATGCAGTAACATTTCTTTTCTTCTAAGTTCATATGTTTCATAAGTAGTTGTGTTAAAGCAAACTGCCATGCTAACGTCGGTTATTTGTTAATTTCTACACTGGGGTATACCTGCGCAGCCCGACGGTCAATTTCTGGAAAAAAAATAATAGTCGTGTTACATTTATCTATTCTTGAGGTACTCGTTAGCCAAAAATCTAAAGATATTTACAAATATATGCTAACTGAAGCTGAGCCAGACGCACAAAGACTAGTCTAGCTGACGTAATGTGTGCGTCTTTGTCGACAGAGAATAAAGACATTTACTAATTGCATTGACAATTTCAGCCCAACGTACCTTCTGAACATCACGTACAAATTGAAATTCGTGGAATCGAATAATGTTGTTGAGGAAATTAAGCTGAAGAACAGCTTATCTGTTTTTGCAGGCAAATTCTCCCATGCGCCGCGCACGCAGTTTTATATCCTTTATAGCATCGTCGTTTTTATACAGTATTTTCCCAAGCTATTTATATATATATATATATATATATTTTTGTTAACATATGGTAAGTATATTTTATAACCACGTGGCCCAATGTAATGCATTTTAATAATAATATTAATAATAAAAAATAACATTTATTAAATGTCAAACTATATTTCAGGGTCAGAAAACATGCTTTATTAGCAGATTAGTCAACTGTATATAAGTTAATAGATAATTGATGACGGGGCATTGACTTACTATAGTGCAAACCCAAGTGTTGTACTGTAACTGCGGTCAAGCTAGACGCCAAGTTAAAAAGAACGGTCATTCTAGCTGCTAAGGTATTTCGGCGGTCGCTCATATACTGCGTATTACGGTAGAGCGCCAAACAACTGAACCCCAAGTGGTACAAATACTATTGCTGCTTTTAACGCATGTTTGTCGTGATACATCAGCGTCTCTTACTGACTGATGATAAAATATTAAATAATAACGAAAAAAAATGAATGCAACTAAATAACCGGAATTTCGAGGCTACTTTATGCGTAATTACAAAATAAAAGTCAGTAAAATGTTATAAACGATACTGCTTTGTTACTGTATTCAAAAATGTATAATAATACAGCGTATTAATTTACAAGCCATCTACACCTTAGATTAATTGTAGACATTCTCACGGTGTCAACTAAACCTTTTTTCATGGCCATCTAATATGGAATTATAAAATAAGAGCTCTTTGAGCCTTACACAAAACACTGTTTGGCTCCGATTAAAAAAATAAATAAAAAAAATTAAAACTATTAGATATCACAGGCCAGTTTTATTACAGACTGATAGTAGCCTTAAGTACCTTAGATTAATTGTAGACATTCTCACGGTGTCAACTAAACCTTTTTCATGGGCATCTGATCTTAAATGAAAAAATAAGAGTCGTTTAAACAACGTTTGGCCCTGATTAAAACAAAATATGGTTAAAATAAAACTATTTTATATCACAGGCCAGTTTTACCTCAGATTGATAGAAGACATTCCCACGGTGTCAACTAACCCTTTTTAAGGCAATCTGATGTGGAATTATGAAATAAGAGCCCTTTCAACCTTACACAAAACACTATTTGGCCTCGATTTTAAGGCATAAAATTAGATATCACAAGCCAGTTTTACCTCAGATTGATAGGAGATATTACCACAGGGTCAACTAAACCCTTTTTCATGGCCGTCTGATGTGGATTTATAAAATAAGAGCCCTTTACCCTTACACAAAACACCATTTGGCTGATTTAAAAAAATGATTAAAATAAACTATCAGCTAGATACCACAGGCCAGTTTTATTTCAGATTGATAGAAGACATTAACACAGTGTCAACTAAACCTTTTTCATGTGCATCTGATGTGGAGTTATAAAATAAGAGCCATTTAAACCTTACACAAAACCCTATTTGACCCTGATTTTGAGAAATGATTAAAATAAAACTATTAGATATCACAGGCCAGTTTTACCTCATATTGATTGTAGACATTACCACAGTGTCGACTAAACTGTTTCATGGCTAGAATGACCATTCTGTTTGAACTAGCGGCTGCCTGACCACAGTGAGGTTGTGGTGCAGCCATGATGAGAAGTACATAACTTATTATGAGAGATTGGTCAAAAATCAATTCGGAAGGAATTAGCAATAAAATTCCATACATTAAAAAAAAGCTTTTTGTATTCCCAAAAATTCATGCACCTGTCAATTTAAGATTTTGAGCTTTTTGAATTCTTTTAAAATTCTTTCTTTTAAATATAAAGAAAACATCCAAAATAATTACACATTATTGCACTTTATAAATAAGTGTCTGTGGATTTCAATTACAATTTTTAAAGGCTGTTTTCTCCAAATTCCCTTTTGTTTTCTCATAAATCTCATATCTATTTTATTCATATCTATATTGTAAAGGGTTTTTACTAAGGGATATGTTCATACACAATTTGCATGATTATATACATCTTTTAAACATTATATATTACATATATAAACATTTTATTCTACTATTTATTTATTTATTTATTTATTTATTTATTTATTTATTTATTTATTTATTTATTTATTT
>CAIGQZ010001834.1:574115-609726 GCA_903798205.1 Danio tinwini | reverse complement strand
TTTATTTATTTATTTATTTATTTATTTATTTATTTATTTATTTATTTGCTATTAGCATTTTCTCAGAATTATGGGCCAATAAAAAGAAATTCCTGAAAAAACATTAACTTTAATGTAAAAGGAAACTAGCCTAAAGTTTGTGCTAGAAATGTATGCAATTACATTAGGCTAATTAGGCTAAGTAATTGCATGTTTAAACTTAGCATATTAGAAATCTGGTTATATAAAAAAATGTTTGCAAATCTTACTGCAATCAGTCAAGAGGCGTAGTATGGAGAAAACTACAGCATTCATTTTTTTTTCTTGTCTGAAAATATTTATAGCAGACTTCCCAGTAGGCCTGCAGTGCGTGAAAACAAGCAGTACCAGTACCAGTAAAATACCAGAAGATGGCAGTAATGCAACGCAAAGCATGCAAACTGCCACTAAAAAGCCTACAGTGCGCAAGATGGCGCTGTGAAATCTTCCACCACAACCGCCAAGCAACCGCAACAACAACAGCAGCAGCAGCAGCAGAAGAAGAAGAAGAATCGGGAAGAACGTCGCACATAAACAGAAGGAAGGATGCCGACTTCTTAGTGCACTTATTGACATTTCTGCTAAAAGAAATGATTTATCAGTGCCTTCACCGTTTCAAAACCCATGCCTGATACTTACAGAGAGAGCTTCAGACAGGCGTGTGCTGTAAGTATGGCGTATGTGAAGTTTTTAAGAGCAATATCAGCTCTGATGTGTAATGTTCATATCCATGGAGTGCAAAAACCAAAGATAAATATAAGGATTGATATTAGTCAAGTTGATAAGACAGCCCCCCATATGTTAACTTGTAGCTCGTTCACAGTGCTTTATTTTGTTTTTGTTTGTGAACACAGGGATTGTGGTAGTTTTGAGACGTATAAACGTGCATTCATTATTTAAAATCACAGTCATGCGTAAACTAGATATTTTAGGAAGTTTATGTTCAATGTAGTAGATTTTTTTGTTGTAATGGATTTTATAGATTTCGATGCTTATTACATATTGGATTCAAAATGTCAGTGACTCAGCTTGAAAATTACTAAGTATGGAGGACATAAATCTATCTATGTGTGTATGTTGGCATGTAGTCCAATTTGTCTGTTTAAATAAACACAAATAACACACAGATAAAAAACAGATCTAATAATAAATACCTTTTAACTTTTAAAGTGTTTCGTGTACACTCTATCATAGTAATATTGTGTGTTAATATCTGGTTTATATATATATATATATAATTTTTTTTTCAAATTTAGCACACTGTTGATGCTGATTTAATTTATTTATGTGATCAGTAACTTTTCAAAAGACTTTGCATTAAGACTTGCTTATTGATGTCAAGCAAAATTTGAGCTCTAAGCTCAAAACATCTTATAGATTAGCATCTGAAAAGGTTGGGGAAACACATTATTATTACATTATTAAACAAATTATTCAACTATTAAAAACAGTTTTTATGTTTTCTCCTAAAAGATTAGTCTATAAAAAGTCGTAAAATTTATTGTTATTCTATTAAATGTTAAATAGACTGCAAAAATGAAATTTTTGGCTTGTTTGTCAGTATTTATATCTCAACATCAAAGAAAAAAGAATCTAATTAGCTTCAAATGCAAATTATTGAAAAAATGTGTTAATTTATGTTATTATGTTAATTTATTTATTAAAAGTCGTTACCTTTTTTAAAAAAAGTCCTTAAAAGTACAATTTAATTCATACTTCTAAAAACCTTTACACACACACACACACACACACACACACACACACACACACACACACAACAATAATAAGTTAGCTAGCTGATTTTTTATGCTGTTTTAGAAACAGATGCATTATAAGGGCTCTAACATGTTGCACTGGTGCACCCAAAAAAAAAAAATAAAATAAAATAAAAATTATTGGCCCTCAAATGACTGGTGGCTCTGGTGCAACCTTAGATGTTTTTTTTCTTGCACTATTGAGAAATTAGGTCACACTCTAGAGCCCTGATTATGCGTGGACTATCCTTATTACAGTTACTTTTATTTTTGCAGATGGCGGTGTCTTTTCGAATCCCCAAAAAGAAGCAGCCGTCAGATTCCTGCAGTCTTGATATGCAGTCTCCGCTTTCTCGACTGCAGGACGATAATTCACAAAAGGTAAGAAATGCCAAAAATCACACCATAGAGAACAGGTTATCTTCTTAAAAAGTGAACCGAACCACTGTGGTTTTGTGTAAAGCTGCTCCTTTTGCTTTTTTTTTTTTTTTTTTTTTACAAGTCAGTGCATCACATTTTTTGTGTTCGCATCAAAACAAAATGTGCAAAACTATTGTCATAAAAAGTCTGAGATGTTACTGTTTTTAATAAAAGCTTATTTTGCTCACAGAAGCTGCTTTTAAAGTTCAGTAAAAACTGAATTGTACAAAAAAACAATATAAAAGAAAATGTAATTAAAAAAAAATAGCAAATAAATGCTGTTATTTTGAACTTCTTTTCATCAAAGAGTCCTAATAAGCAAAATGTATCACAGTTTCCACAAAGCTTTGAAGCAGAAAAAAATGTTTTCAGCACTGATTACTGTAAGAATTATTAATATTGATTTTGCACCAATAATAATTTATCATAATAGATCAGCAAATCATCATATTATAATGATTACCAAAGGATCATATCAAAGCTGAAAGGAATAACCTTTTGTAATAATGTACTTTTTAAAAATTGGTTTTATATATATCGTGTTATTATTTTTTGTTATGTTATTTATTGATTTATTTGATTTTCTTGGAACAAATTAAATAAATCTAGCCTTGGTGAGCAGAATGGTCTTTTAAATAAAAATAAACATTCTTTTGACTTTTAGTGCACATCGAGAGCATATTAAATGAAAGCGTATACTGTAATGTTTCAAATAATTTTAAGGAAATACACTGTAGGAATATGAGTGAAACAATGTCCATTTGACATTTAGAGGAACAGATATATTCACATAAAAAAGAAGTTACAAGCCTATTCTGACCTGTGTATAAGTGATCATGTTAAATGTTGTTATGTTTTAGATGACTTATTTTTTTGCTGACAAATGGGTAAATACTGTGGTTTGATGGATAGTGACAAAGTTTAAATATTTAAAATCTCAATTAATTAGTAGTTTGGGGTCAAACTGTGATCCAGTCTTTAAGGGCTCTATTTTAACAATCTAGGCGCAAAAGCATTAAGGGCCTGTTCGAATCCCCTTTTTGCTTTTTTTAATATGCTCTGTGTATTTTGAGCATAACGTGCATTAAACCAATCAGAGTCCCATCTCCCATTCCTTTTAAGAGTCAGTTACATAGCGCCATGGCTCATTTGCTATTTACATGCTGGACTTTGTTAGTGGAAAAACTGAACGCTTCATTAGCGAGAAACACAGACCCTCTGCAGCGCGAGGATAAATAATGAGCCTCCTCCATTCAGCCTCTTTACTTTCTCTTTACTTATATTTTACTCTTTATCATTATTGTACTCCTTTACTCTTGTGGATAAGGAAACTTCCACTGAAGACATCTATTAGCCTACATATTTAATTTAGTTTGTTAAGCGCAAAGATTTGTCTTAAAACTATTTCTAAATTCTGTTTTAATTTACAACAAATGAATAAATGAACAATAATAACGGAAGTGTGGTCAAACAACTGAGTTATATCCAAACACACATCCGATTCTTATGCCCCATATGGTCATGTGCATGTCTCTAAAACCCAACAGGTGGACAAATCTGAACTTTTTTTATTCAAACAAATATAAATATGCATATAATAAATAATACTGCTACTAATAGTAACATTTTACAAATACAAATTGTCATGAATAAACTGAAAAAGCCCCCGACATGAAGAGGGCATGGAGGCAGTGGTTTTTATATTGATGTAGAAAATAATATTTTTTGTAACATTATAATCCTTTTTTTTTTCATATGTAAAGATACATTAAGAAATGTGTAAGCATTTTAACCCCACATAGGTGGGTTAAAACCAGCTTTTAGTTGATCAAAGATGCAGTCTTTTTCAGTTCCTCAAAGTAGCAACGCACCAACAATGTGCCTTAACACGCCTCAATTTTGGACCAGCACACCCATGAGTCCAAAAGTGGTGCAAATGGATTTGCTATTTAAACAGCGTGATGCAAAACATGAACATTTCTCTTGCGCCGGTCTGAAAATAGCAACAAATCGAGTCCAACACGTCTTGCATCTTATTGCGCCAGGTGTATGATAGGGCCCTTAATGTCAACAAACAATTTTTGATTTTTCTTTTCTGATATATAAACTATGACATTATACTTGGTGTTTTCAGTAAATCTTTATAAAATGCATGGTAATTATAGTTTTTTTTGCACAAACAAACACAGAGACATACAGATATTATTATTACAGCTATATTAAAGCTGCATTACAATTTCTTTTTTCACTTTCATTTTAATGTCTGAATACTCTTCTTTCTTGTTTTTTCCCACAGAATCAATGGGGTTCTGTCACGTTTAATGGAAGAACGCCTCATAAAACCAACTCTAATGAAAATATGCTGTCAAAGGACAGTCAGCGGAGAGATTCATTGAGGTGAGACTTCATTTGAATGGTTTGAAAGTTTAGAAATCAACACTAGATGGAGCTGTTTACTCATTTTAAAAGTAGTGTTGGCTGTTTCAGACAAAGCTTCACTGGTACGCTACTGGTTAAAACTTAAATGACTGTTTTTTTGAGACTTATATTTGATTAGAAATACAGTATGATCAATTATTTGAAATATTGTTACAGTAAAAAAAATCTTCAAATCGAATATATTTTGATATGTAATTTATTCCTGTCATGCAAAGCTGAATTTTTAGCATCATACGACACTAAAGAAGTTGATAGTAATGGAGTGTATTGTCATCAATTGTTAAAACAGATTTGGCTGCTTATTATATTCATACTATGTTTTTATATTGAGCCAGCATTTTTAGAAGCATTTCTGAAGGATCATGTGACCTTAAAAATTTGAATAATGATGCTGAAAATCTGGCTTTTGATACAGAAATTGATAAAGTGCAACAAAAGGATTAAAAACCTTTATGAGAAGCTCAAAAGCCCTAAATCTCAAAATTAGCTTGCAGTAGCTTTATTGTATGCATGGTAATGCTGTCAAACGATTAATCATAATCAAAATAAAAGTTCCTATTTACAAAATTTATAAGTGCGTACTGTGTATATTTTTGTGTATACTATATGCATGACTATATTGTATGAAATATTTGATTGTATTTATATATAGTATAATAACAATAATAAATCTATATATGTAAATTTATATATTTTTATTTTATATACAATATGTGTGTGTGTATTTATTCACATATAAATAAATATACAAATATATGCACACATATGTATATTTATATGTTTATATGTAATTATAAACCTTTATTTTGGATGTGATTAATTGTGATTTATCGTTCTACACACTGAGTATATAATTTTATATAATTTCCATTGCAGACTCATCAGGCCGTGGAGTCTCAGCGGTGAAAGTCGGTCATCTGACTTGCGTTCTCCAAATTCCAGAGGAGCCACACGTGGACGGTTCAGCTTTAAAATGAACCAACAGCCAATAAAAATCAGCCCTGCTCGAGTGAACGGGACGCCCCATAAGGTGTCGGATACATCTGGCTTTAGGCCTCACTGTCAAAATCCCACCACAGCACCAGACTTCACTGCAAATAACAGGTGAGAGTCAGTGTGAATAATGGGATCTCATTGGTGGTTTGAAGAAGGTGGTTTTGGTAGTGGGTTTTGTAATTATATATATATATATATATATATATATATGTATGTGTGTGTATGTCTGTCTGTTTGTGTGTGTTTCAGATGGAGACCCAAAAGAGCATCTGATACACTTCTCAGCCATGATGAGAACCATACAGAGGCTTCAGAATGCTCCGCTTTCAAGATTCACAGAGGTATGTCACTGTTATTCTGTATGAATATGCACACACACACACACACACACACACACACACACACACACACACACACTTGTATGTATGTAAAAAAAAGGTTTTTGTCATTATATCAGTATACACTCACCGGCCTCTTTATTAGGTACACCTGTCCAGCTGCTTGTTAGCGCAAATGTCTAATTAGCCAGTCACATTGCAGCAACTGAATGCATTTAGACATGTAGACATGGTCAGGATGATCTGCTGCAGTTCAAACCGAGCATGGGAATGGGGAAGAAAGCTGATTTAAGTGACTTTGAACGTGGCATGGTTGTTGGTGCCAGACGGGCTGCTCTGAGTATTTCAAAAACTGTTGATCTACTGGGATTTTCACGCACAACCAACTCTAGGGTTTACAGAGAATGGTCCTAAAAAAAAAATTCAGTGAGTGGCAGTTTTTCTTGCAAATTTCTTATTGATGTCAGAGGAGAAATGGCCAGACTGGTTCGAGCTGATAGGCAACAGTAACTAAAAAAACTACTTGTTACATCCAAGGTATGCAGAAGAGCATCTCTGAACACTTAACACAACCAACATTGAGGCGGATGGGCTGCAGCAGCAGAAGACCACACTGGGTGCCATTCCTGTGAGCTAAGAACAGGAAACTAAGGCTACAATTTGCACAGGCTCACCAAAATTGGACAATAAAAGATTGGAAAAATGTTGCCTGGTCTGATGAGTTTCGATTTCTGCTGCGAAATTTGAATGGTAGGGTCACATCTTGCCTTGTGCTGCCAGGCTGCTGGTGGTGGTGTAATGGTGGGGATATTTTCTTGGCATGCTTTGGGCTCATTAATACCAATTGAGCATCGTGTCAACGCCACAGCCTACCTGAGTATTTTTGCTGACCATGTCCATCCCTATATGACCACAGTGTACCCATCTTCTGATGGCTACTTCCAGCAGGATAACGCGCCATGTCATAAAACGCTAATCATCTCAGACTGGTTTCTTGAACATGACAACGAGATCACTTTACTCAAATGGCCTCCACAGTCACCAGAACTCCAATCCAATAGAGCACCTTTGGGATGTGGTGGATCCCGCATCATGATGTGCAGCCGACAAATCTGCAGCAACTGTGTGATGCTATCATGTCAATATGAACCAAAATCTCTGAGGAATATTTACAGTACCTTGCTGAATATATGCCACAAAAGATTAAGGCAGTTCTGAAATCAGAAGAGGGTCCAACCAGGTACAAGTAAGGTGTACCTAATAAAGTGACAAGTGAGAGTATATTTATATACATCTAATAAAATATTTACATTATTATTATTATTATTATTATTATTATTATTATTAATAACAACAATAATAATATTTATTGTTTTTGGTCTAAATTTTAATCTAAATATTTATTTCTTATTAATAATACATTTGCAGTTAAATATTAATAGGTAATAATACTAAATATACATTTATATACACAGATACTTCTGAAAGTATACACGATTTATGCATGTATTAATAGATATGATGTTATCTGTCTATAAAAATGTATTGTATATTACTGCAATATATTTAAGATTTATTTTTACTTGGCAACCCTTTTAGAACTGTGGTTGTGAGATATGCACAAACCCCTCACAATAGATCAGAAAACACACAAATGCACAATAAAAATTAACCATAAATTGAAAACAAAATTGACTTCATGCTAAGTCTTGCCAAAACACGAAAATACACCATAGCACGACCACTCCTGCGTAATTCCCAGTTTTTCCCCTAATGAGTTGGATCGTTAAACTAAATAAGCAGTTAAAGTAAACTGTAAACTTTGGCTGAGATATCTGATGCAGATTATCAAGAAGCTAATGAGGGAAAATGCCCTGTTTTTTGGCTTTTACTTGGTCTCTGCATCTCGAAGTACCTTAATGATCCGCTTTTGTGTCTTTCCTCTTTCCCTCCACGGAGCTTCGGGCGTCGTGTTTAACATCTCGCAGCTGCCTGACCCTCCTTCACTCCCGCTCTACATAGTATTGGACGCCATCACACTTTTCCTGGCTTCGGATCGCTGATAAATAAACAAATGCTTAACTTTATGGATCTGTTAAAATGGTCTTTCTCTCTGTCTACTTCCCCCGTCTCCTGGGATTTCGCCGAGTTCGCCCTGTCGTTTCATGGCTGATGTGACCTCCACCAAAGTCGAGGAATGATGTTTGGTCAATAAGGCCATTTTATATGTACTTGGGACTACATAAAGAGAAAAAAAACAGTATGCGCTGCTTGTAAAATCCCAGAACTTTCCCATTTTCTTCATTTAACCAAGTCTTCTTTTTAGGCCTAGATTCTGAGGAATTGGAGGAAAAAGAAACAGAAGGGACACAAGGACGCTCTCAGGTCAAAGAGACACAGAGGTCATCTGCCTCAGAAGATTGCAAAGTGACTGAGGTGAGATGATGTTCAGGTCACTCATTAGCTATCTTTCCATTCCAAGATGTGAATCAGATTCATATGTCAAACTGGAATGTCGCATAAAACATTAGCAAATAAAGCACCATTTCCATCCAATGAGTCAAAGAGAATAAAATCGTCACTACTCGATAAACTGCTGCCAAATATCAATAAAGAAAAATAAACTTTGTTGGGCTGTTTTTCTTATACACTGTCATTTATCAAAATTTTAGGAACAACAAATAATAACGTAACTTCTAGTTGATCATTTGGTATCAGAAGTGGCTTATATGAAAGGCTAATGCCTCTAGATGATGCTTATTTTACAAAAAAAAATATGATCATGCCTTGATGTTTAATTACTTAATTACGACAGTAAGGTTTGACTTTGCTTAGACAAAAGTCTCGTCACTTAACGGAAATAATGTACAGTATAGAATATAAAGTCATGGTGCAGTGGAAAAAGAATTAATCTTGTGTATGACTCCAATGCGCTTGGAGGACTGCATCCATACATCTCTGCAATGAATCAAATAACTTAATAACTAATAGTCATCTGGAATGGCAAAGAAAACGTTCTTGCAGGACGCCCAGAGTTCATCAAGATTCTTTGGATTCATCTTCAATGCCTCCTCCTCCATCTTACCCCAGACATGCTCAATAATGTTTATGTTTGGTGACTGGGCTGGCCAATTCTGGAGCACTTTGACCTTCTTTGCTTTCAGAAACTTTTATGTTGAGGCTGAAGTATGAGGAGCGCTATCCTGCTGAAGAATTTGCCCTCTCCTGTGGTTTGTAATATAAGGGCAGCACAAATGTCTTGATACCTCAGGCTGTTGATGTTGCCATCCACTCTGCAGATCTCTCGCATGCCCCCATACTGAATGTAACCCCAAACCATGATTTTTCCATTACCAAACTTGTCTAATTTCTGTGAGAATATTGGGTCCATGCGGGTTCCAGTTGGTCTTCTGCAGTATTTGTGATGATTGGAAAAAAAAAAAATAGTGAAAAAAAGTAAAAAAAATGTCTTCTGTAGGTTATGGATAATCACCAAGCGACCCCGCCTCGCAACCCCCCAGGGGGTCCCGACCCCCACTTTGGGAACCACTATCTATAGAAAGACTTAAAAGAGAATATAAAGACACATAAAATACGTGACATGGATTTTGCGTTATAACTAGGGATGTCCCGATCTGTTTTTTCCCCTCAATTCCCAGTCATTTGATTTTGAGTATCTGCCGATACCGAAAACTGATCCGATACTTTTGTAATACATAAAAAAAGAATAAAGGATGTTACTTATTTTTTATTTATTTCACCTTATTTTAACATTAAACAACTCTGTTGACAAACAGAGCACTTCTGTGAGATAGCTTGAACAATCAAGTAATAAATAACATCAATTCTTCACTTTTGGACTTTACTGCAACAGTAAATATAATAAAAATCTGTTAGAAAAACAAATAGCACCTCAACTTAAAATATCCTGCAGGCAATCCCAAGTTTACATATCTCACAGTTTGCTATGACAATGTTGTAGTCATCAACTTTATAATACCTCCAGACAGCAGACATATTCGCGCTTTCCGCTTCAAGCTGCTTCCATTTTCTACTTTGCCGCCATTTAACCAGTAGCGTCTCTGCAACAAAGTGATGTCATGCTGCATATATATACATATATATTCGAGTCGTGATCGGGAGGTAATGTCCAATTCCGATTAAATCTGAAACCGCGTGATTGGACCTGATTTCCGATCACGTGATCAGATCTGGACATCCCTAGTTATAATCTTACTGGAACATTGCCTCATGTTACTTAATATTCATATCATGAACTTGTAAATATTCATTAGGCCGTTGGTATGCTGTAAGAATAAATATAGCCCAAAGAAAATGACAAATCCTACTATGGCAAACTGGATTTATAACCAGTAATTTTGCCACCTCTTCTTAAGCTCAATCGTCATATTAGGATTATTGTGGTCATACTGAAGTTTGTACTCATGTATTATGATTCTAACTATGGCTAATGGGCTCTATGCACAGCTAGAGTTTTAAAGCCAATGATAAACCTTCGGTGAAAGCTTAATGTGACTATTTTCAATTTCACAAGGTTTTTACAGCATCCATGTGGTAATGTAATTACAATACATTCAGTTAAATAGACTTAAGCATTCATTTAGTTGTTCAAGCGTAAAACGACTTGAAAGATCGTTGTAACCACTAGTGCCGTCAGTAGCAACAGGCTAGCGCAGAAATTCCATTGAAAATACTGGGGTAAAATAAACTCCTATTTTAAACACATGGTGGGGGAAATGGACTTTAATGCAGTGATTCTTGTCCGATCTGTGACCAGCTTCATATTTTATATCTAACAGGCAGTGAAGATCGCTGATTTTAAAGAAATCAGATCTTAAACCTGATGATTTTGTAATGGAAATACCTTGGGCTTGGGCTGCCTGGCTGAAATTTAAAAGTCCTTGTGCATATAGTCCATTGTTCTTTAATAAATATTGCTATGCTAAAGTTGATTTATAACTTTTCTGAAGCATCTGGTCATTCTGTTGAAGTACTAAAAACATAATATTCATAAAAAAGAGACTTAATCCCATCTAACGTGTTGTTTTTGTCACTTATGGCTCCAGAAAGCAACAAGCAAACACAAGAACGGAACAGAAGAAGCTGTTTCTAAACCGTCTAACCACTCAAGCCTCCATGTTCAAGAAGCTCCAGCCAGGCATCTGAAGACCTCTGAGGAAAGGGCTGCCCCATCTGTGCCTGTTAGAAAAGACTTCCTGACCTCAGAGACTGCAGAAAATAAGAGCAAAGATCCTTTTGAGTCTTTTTACAGCAGCAAATTGAGAAGGAAGCCTCAGGGTTTCTGCAAGACCTACAAAAGAACCAAGCCCAGCTCCACAGAGCCAAGTACGTGTGACCTTCCTCTTTCTTTTATTCCACATTATTCTTTCCACCAACATCTCTTTGAGGGCGAACTTGCCTTATTTAAACCTACTTACCCTCCAGGGTGCTGGTAGTGCGTTTAACAGCTTTTTGCAATGCCGTGTATGCCAACTTAGGCCGTAAATTCTTGAACATTCTGCCTTTGTCTTTAATGGCAGATATATTTTTTAAATGCACTTGTTGGCAGAGGCACCAGACCTTGTTCTTGGAAAGGGTCAGGAGGTCACCATGACTCCAACCATATAAATGTGAGTGCCTTTGCAAAACTCGTAACCACAGGGTGATTTCCAGAACTGGCTTTGCAATTGCTGTTATGGCCCAAGTGAGAAGAGCCCACCATTAGGCCACCATGTCTTAGTTCCTCAATATGGTAGCAAAGTTAAGAACTTTGCTTGAGGAGGTAGTTTAATAATAATATATTATAAAAAAGTTTAATATCATAAAAAACATTAATAAGATTTTAGACGTGAACTTAAGCATCAGTACATTATCTTGTACAGTATGTAAAATCACTAACATTCACTAGTGCTCAGTGTTGGGGCTGCACAATATATCGTTTCAGCATGGATATCGCAATGCGTATCGCAATGCATCACATCGCAGAATACACAATGTTGTGTTAGGATTATATTTGATCAACAGTTAAGAATACTTGGGTTTTGTGGAGTCATTGCGAAGTATAACCATAACAGAGTGAAACTTGATCATTTGCATGTGTTTTAAAGTCATTTCCAGAGAGTTTGAAGCATTCAGGCTTAAAAACATACAACATTTGTAACTTTCATGAAGAATAATTTTACTGAATTATTAATACTATTAAAACTTTGCTGTGTTATTTTACATTTCATTATTCAATTTCTGTACCTGAGTACTATTTTTACTTTCCGGAAACAAGAAAGCGCTTTTTCTTTTATTTTCTCTATGGTAATTATTCTAGCTTGCAATTTGTTTATAATTTTTCATACAAGATTCACACACAATCAATCTAAATTCAAGATTTTTTTCCAGATAGAGCTATTCCAGCCATCTGGGGAAATTGTATTTATATCGAAATATATATATATATATATATCACAGAAAAACTAAATATTGCAATGTGCGGTGTTTCCAATATTGTGCAGCCCTACATACTGTTGTTAAGTAGGGGAACAATAGGGGGCATTATTATATTTTTATTTTCACATGATAATTAAAATAAATTACTGTATTGAGAAATTACTATTGGGTGTAAAAAAGGAAATTTATATCAATTGATAAGTGGAATCTAGATTAAGAAATACAAATTGAGTATGAATCCTAAATGAAAGTAAACTGAATAAACCAAATAAAAATGAGCCTCTTCCCAATAAACAATATAGTACAGTATGTTTTGTACATCCTTAGATTTTTTGATCTTCTACCTGTGGAATCTGAATTACAGGGCACCTATGATTGAAATCGTCTTTTGTAAGCTGTTTGGACAGAACTGTGTGTAGGTATAGTGTGTCTACAGTCATATTGGAGTGATATAAAGACAATAAGTCTCTTTTTTTTTTTCCTGATGTTAAAATAGGATTCATATCCCTCCTATTTCGAGGCCCACCACAACATGACCTAGGAGTGTGATTTTTCCCACCCACGGAGTTGATTGACAGCTGCGTATTAACAGCCCCATGTCAGTACAAGTTCTCTGTCACTGTGATGTTTATCTGGTGCAGCCGGAGATTATGGCCACGTTTACACTAATACATTTTAGTTTTAAAACGCATAAGTTTTGCTACGGTTATGCCATCCGTCCACACTACGCCGGAGTTTTCGAGCCCCAAAAACGGAGCGCTTTGGAAACGCTGGAGAGGCCGTTTTCATTCTAAAATGCTGCTGCTCCGTCTCAGTGTAGATGGGGGAAAACGGAGACATCTGAAAACGGAGACGGGGCTGCAGACATTCGCCTGTCTGATTGGGGCTTTTCCTCAATATTAAGTAGCCTACACAAAGTTCAGTGACAGTCCTGCATCCTCTCCTTGTAAGTTCAGACTTCGGAAGTTTAATATGGAAAACAAACTCCCGAGTGTGTACATGGTACTTTAAAAAAGTCATTTACATCACCCTGGCTACGCTGTTTCACTTTCTTAACAATAAAATGAAAACATGACATAAGGAACTGTCTATTTTTATTTTGATATTAGCAACTTAACAGACATCAAAAAATGTTGAGGTGTTGTGTAGCTGCATAATATGAGCGTCATCTTCATGCATATTTATAACAAAACGGAGCCTATAACATTACTGCCTCTTTTTATTTTCATTGAAAATACGAAACATACCCTCTCTTTTATTGAATATCAGTTTAATAAATAATAAAGGCAATTATAAAAGTATAACGCACAATAAGTTTATACAATAGAGAAAATAAAGGGCAAGCAATCAGTCCGATGTGGTGTCCGCGGTTACGTTAATTAGGATATTAACCTAACTTATCTGCGCTCAGCCAAAACACGTTACCTGAGAACAAGTAATAGATTCAAAAGACTAAAGTCGGGGAATATGTCGTTAGATATAGACAACAAGATGAATTAAATATCATGTTTAACAAATATAGTGAGATTAGATCCAGCGGGAGATCCTTGATGAACATTCCGACGTGCACAGCTCTCATATGGGTATGTGCTCAACGCACGCTGCAGCGCATGCCAGAGAGAGTGTGTGGTCACGTGATGTGCGTCTTCAGCGTTTTAGTGTAGACAGAGCTGTTCAGAAACACTGGGTGAAACGCTTGTGTGGACGTGGATCGTTTTCTTTCTAAAATGCCGTTTTAAAAGTAAAATGTATTAGTGTAAACTGGGCCTAAGGCACACTCTGACAGGCATGTAGGAACAATAGGCGGGGAGAACTAGCTCATTTGCATTAAAGGCACAGGCAACAAAAACAGCCACATAGTTTTCAGGGTATAATAGGGGTATAATAAATAATCAGATGTGTTTTTTGAGCTGAAACTTTACAGACACATTCTGGAGACACAAAAGACTTATCTTAAATCTTGAAAAAGGGGTAAAATAGGTGCCATTTAAGAAGTGTAAGTTGTATTTCAATGTAAAAACAGTAAAACCCACAGGTATAAAAGAAGCCTATTTTTGGTAACCAGTATGGTACTGTATATTGTGCATTTCAAAGTAAAATGGTGATCTTCCACCAGCAGACAAAGTGAGGTTTGCAAAAAAAAAAAATGCAAATTGAGCGTGAGCATAAAAAAGTAAAACAGAATTAACCTGTGAACCTGTTTTAATAAAGCCTTTTAAATGCACAAATATAAAACCAATATATTGTGTCCCCCTCAATAATATTGTAAACTTCAGTCAGTGGATAAATTGGAATCTGGATTTAGAAATCCAAATTGAGTTTGAATGTAAATGGATAGTAAAACGAAATTAACTGATTTAAGAAAAGCTCATTTTGTGTACCAATAACCGATATTGTGTTGATATACTGTCTGTCGCTAGGCTTGGGTCGCTGATGGCCAATAGACATCACAATGCTGAGCTGGCATCGTGATCTTCCGCCGTGCCCCCATCGCTGCAACCAGCCGCTCATGAAAAATCCACACTTAGGCCCCGTTTACACTAATACATCTTAGTTTTAAAATGCGATACACGTCCACATACACTAGCGTTTCTGAAAAGCCCTCCTTCCACACTATGCCGCTGAAAACGCACATCACGTGACCACACACACACACACACACACACACACACACACACACACACACACACACACATCTGATCTCCAGGCAGTCACCGGGTGCTTTGAGCACAAAACCCTAGAGAGCAGTGCACGTCGGGCAGTTTATCAAGGATGTACCGCTGGATCACGTCTCACTATAGTTGTTAAAAGAGATATTTAATTTATTTTGTCTCTATCTAATGACTCTTCTGTCTTCTGATTTTATCAGGTAATGTGTCACAGCGTCAGTACACTGCTTCAGTCTTTCACTTTCACGCTTGTACTTAGTAAGTTTAGCAAAAACCTCAGGTTGCGCACCTTTTTTATCTACCAAGTTTGTCGACGCCATTATAACAATACAGATCCCAGAGTCCCCAGAAAAGTGATTGACAGGTGGTAATTTGTGTGTAACTTTATTTATGATTTGATTATGGGTAAAACAAAGACCATGTGGGTCAGGTAGTTGAAACATTAGGCTACAAAAAAATTTATTTGTTATTAATTAGTTAATTATTCATAAATAATAAATTCACAGCCGCCTACAACAACGATGCCATTGTCCATCGCAATGTTTCACATTAGACATTGTATGATGCCAAATTGGTCGACATCACCCAACCCTATCTGTCACTATATAAAATCTTTCAAATTGTAAAAAAAATAAAAATGTAATCTGGATTGATAAATACAAAATGGATTGAGTGTGAATGTAGAATGAAAGTGACTTATGTAAAAAAAATAAAATAAATAAAACTAAAATGCCAATATATTTGCATTACTAAATAAAATAATAAACCTCAACCAGTGCAATGTGAAATCTAAAGTGAGAAATGCAGATTCAGCATGAACCTACAACTAGAATGAAGCCAGATGAACCCTACAGGTGAAAAATAAGACTTTCCTGAGACATAATCCCATTGTTCTTGGCTGAAGGATGACCTTATAAAGATTAATGTCTTTAAGTGTGTGGAGTGCAGAATAGCAGCATTCACTCTCACAATCTAGATTACTACAATCCTGACCTTAAGGTCTGAGTAAAGCCCATTACACCTCTGTCTGCAAGAGAGGAACGCTGATGAACCATCGGTGTCCTCGTCATCAGCTGGGACATGCTCATTGTAAACACTTTCTTCATTCTCCATTACTGTTGACATTCATATAGACATAGCAATTCATCCCCAATAATGAATTGCAATCATTAATTATGCAGCTTTGTTGTTTTCAAGTCAAGTGGTAAATCTTCTAAAAGTCAAGGAGTTTATTCAGGCAATGGATTCATTGAAAAAATCTAGCTTTAAAGAATGATTCATTTAAATTTCAGTCCTACAAGGCTCTCGTGTGGCTCCAGATAATTTTTAAAAAATATTTTTCATTCCTTTTCCATCTTTAAAAGCTTCAGTTGATATTTTTTTCCTCTGTTGATGACCTGAGAAGAGGATCTGGCCAGATTGATTTGAATAGCTAACAAATGTCTGCTTAGTTCGTAAATGTGTCCAATTCAAACCATTTTTTAGCAAAAACAGATGGACGGCATTGAATTTGTTATTGTTTTCTGATGGATTGGTAGACAGGAAGAGGAAGGGGAAGGAGGTGAAGGATGAAAAAAAAAGGAGAGGGAGAGAGAGGATTACCCATGTCCTTGCTTCTCTCTCAAAGCCCATTATGGGAACCAGCCAAAGAGCAGCGTCTGCCGAAGAGAAGGAGAAAAAAAGATTTAAATTAAAACTCATCAAGCACCAAATGGGAATTTATTAGAAACATTGTAAGAACGCAATGTTGAAACCATCGTTTGACCCAAGTCAATGTTAATCATGAGAACTTTTCAAATGCACATACAAACTGTTTACTAAAACAAACATCTGTCAAGACTCGCGTTTACCTCATTGGAAAATGTAGCATCAGAAGTTTATCTAGGAGGCCTGACATTTGTTTTGTTTTGTTTTCACTCCAGAACATTTAGATGTGCAGAAATCTGGAATATATTTCATTCAATCCTAATTTAATATAAAATTGACGATTTCCAATTTTAAGAACATCTGAGCTTTTGTACAAAGCAATTTTAACAAGTATTTCTGGTTCTTGCTTCTGATTGGTCAATGTGATTTGTCTCTGTGTCCTTCAGTCGTCCTGTCCAGCGATGATGAAGGAGCCAATGAGGCGAATGGCCTGTCTGGAGGTCTGCAAGAGCAGCGGATCTCTGAGGGGATCAAAGATACTCAGGTAACAGATAAAGAATGAGATGAAGATTTAAAAGGGCTGCATTTAGAATTCAGAAACCTTGTTGTTAGCTACACCGGTGGCAGTTAAGTGAACTGCAGCTAGCAACTTTTTGATTGTGCTTGCACTAGTGCACATGTAACATTACAATAGACTAAACGTGACCTTAAGACTCGCATGTAATGGCAATGAATTCAGAAACCTTGTTGTTAGCGACACCAGTGGCCGTTAATGAACTGCAGTTGGCAACTTTTTAATCGTGCGGGCACTCGTGCGCATGTAACATAACAATAGACTGATCGTGACCTTAAGGACGTACTCACACTATGCCATCCGAACCATGCACAGGCCTGTTTCCCGGATTGTTTGAGAAGTGTGAGGTTGCAGTGTGAGTGCAAGCGTGCCTGAGCCCAAAGCTGAAAGCAAGACGTGACTTTAGGGACTGTTTCATATGGATTAATTAATCATTCATACTGTTCAATGAACACAAACTGTCCTAGATTATTAAAGACAAGACAAAGGGGGGACAAGCGTGCTTTGGCCCGGTTCAAGGCAACTGTACATACTGTGAGTACGGACTAAGACTCTGATGTAATGATAAGGAATTCAGAAACCTTGTTGTTAGTGACACCAGTGGCCGTTAAGTGAAATGCAGCAAACATCTTTGTAATTGTTCGCACACTCGTGCACATCTAACATTACAATAGACTGAACGGGACTTTAAAGGGGGTCGCACACCAGAAGCGCCACGTCGCACCAGGCAGCGCGATGCATTTCAGAATTCTAAACATTTCTATCGGGGTCACTCACCGGCGCAGCAAGTCGGTGGCTGTTTACAATGCCCAGCCATGACTCAGGACACTGTTCATATTTCTGCCGTGCCACAGAGCACCATCTGAATAGTTTAATTTTAAATAGCATGCGAATGTGCGTGTCTCGTGTGTGAGACTTCCAACTGTCATATGTGCGCTGTGTCGTGGCACTGAGTGATGCACTTTAGACCCTGATGTAATGACAAAGAATTCAGAAACGTTGTTGTTAGAGAGACCAGTGGCCAATAAGTGAACTGCAACTAGCAACTTTTTAATCATGTGCATACTCGTGCACATGTAACATTACAATAGACTAAGTGTGACTCAAGACTCTAATGTATTAACAAAGTGTTTTTAAATTTTTTTTTTATTGTTTTAAAGTTTAAGTTGCGGTGTTAATCTGATAACGATGGTATCCAAACTACTAAGAGCGACATTTGCATGAATAAGTAGGTACAGTATGTGCTTTGCTTTTTTCTCACCATTGTAAAACACACAAAAAAATTACAGTAGTGAGGAAAAACAGCAGTAAAGAAAAAAGGCCTTCAGAATATATGAGCCAAAAAAAGCTATGCTGCACTATTTAACAGTGTTCATCACGCTGGTGTTCTCTCTCTCTTGCTGTTCTCACTGCGGAATGTGAAACAACATTCAGACCAGAGGCAAAAAGCATCCCCATTCAATTTGATGGCTTGTGTTGTGCAATATCAGTTTGTTGCTACGTTGACCAATTCAAGTTCAAAATAGCTCAATTTTACTCTCTGCAGCATGAATTGCACATGGTCACCCAAAACGCCAACAAGATATTTCTATGCGGTATAATTGTTTCTGCGGCTTGCGGTAGAGCTACTGTGCTGTCATGGCAATGCTGGTAAAATGACACATCTTGACTTGTTCACTGTCATAAAATTTTGTTAATTTACTGGCTTTAAAAAACAAACAATATAATCTAACTTATTGTGTTAAAAAAGTTCACTTCATAAAACAAATCATTATTACTAAACATTATTATTAAGCATTTTCGGTTTCCTTTTTGGGCCCAGAATTTTTAGGTTTTGGCCTATAACCGTCTACTTTCACAACAACCAATAATAATAATAATAATAATAATAATAATAACTAGATATTAAAGTTTGAGGACAAACTTTATGGTGGCTGGAGAAAGCCTAGTCTGAAAGTTTGAAGTAGTTTTAAAGTGTAAATAACTGAAGTACTAACTGAAGTAGTTTTTATGAAGTTTGAAACAGTCTGCATAGATATGTTAGCATGTTTCTAGTAATTGCTAGGCAGTTACTAACATAAATTAGCATGCTTCTAGCATGAACTAGCATGTTACTAGCATGTTTCTAGAGTGAATTAGCATGTTTCTAGCATGAATTAGCATGTTATTAGCATGTTTCTAGCATAAATTATCATGTTATTAGACATGAATTAGCATGTTGTTAGCATGATTCTAGCATGAATTAGCATGTTACTAGTGTATTTCTAGCATGAATTAGCATGTTAGCATGATTCTAGCATGAATTACAATGTTTTTAGCATGATTCTAGCGTGTATTAGCATGTTACTAGTATGATTCTAGCATGAATTAACATGTTGTTAACATGATTCTAGCATAAATTAACATGTTACTAGTGTGTTTCTAGCATTAATTTGCATGTTACTAGCATGATTCTAGCGTGAATTAGCATGTTCATAGCATGTTTCTAGCATGAATTAGCATGTTACTAGCATGCTTCTAGCATGAATTAGCATGTTACTAGCATGATTCTAGCATGTTACTAGCATGAATTAGCATGTTACTAGCATGATTCTAGCATTAATTAACATGTTACTAGCATGATTCTAGCATGAATTTGCATGTTACAGCATGTTTCTAGAATGAGTAAGCATGTTGTTAGCATGATTCTAGCATGAATTAGCATGATTCTAGCAATAACTAGATGTTACTATCATGAATTAGCAAATTACTAGCATGATTCTAGCATGAATTAGCATGTTACTAGCATGAATTAGCATGTTACTAGCATGAATTAGCATGTTGTTAGCATGATTCTAACATGAATTACCATGTTGCCGGCATGATTCTAAAATGAGTTAGCACGTTGTTAGCATGATTCTAGCATGCATTAGCATGATTCTAGCATGATTCTAGCGTGAATTAGCATGTTACTAGCATGCTTCTAGCATTAATTAGCATGATTCTAGCACGAATTAGCATGTTACTAGCATGATTCTTGCATGAATTAGCATGTTACTAGCATGAATTAGCATGTTACTAGCATGATTCTAGCATGAATTAGCATATTACTACCATGATTGTAGCGTGAATTAGCATGCTACTAGCATGATTCTAGCATGAATTAGCATGCTACTAGCATGATTCTATCATGAATTACCATGTTACTAGCATGTTTCTAGCATGCATTAGCATGTTGTTAGCATGATTCTAACATGAATTAACATGTTGCCAGCATGAGTCAAAACATAAACATTAGAGAGCTGCTTTATAGTAGACATCGAAGCAATTTTAATGGAACTATTTTTATGTTTGTTTAATACTGTGAAGATGCTTTTATTAAAATAGTGTAATATGGTAGCACAAAACAATCGCTTAAACAGAGCGCTGAATTGCAGGGCTGGTGCAAAAATTCATTTTTGGACACTAATATGGCTTCTTAGCTGTTGTTTTTTTTTACCACTGTCATTTTAGTTACCGATTAAGTGTAGTTTACTTTACTATTGTGAGGAAAATACACAACTTATATATATACAGTTGAAGTCAGAATTATTAGCCCCCTGAATTATTAGCCCCCCTGTTTATTTTTTCTGTTTAACAGAGAGATTTTTTCAACACATTTCTAAACAAAAAAGGTTTAATAACTCACTATAACTCATTTAATAACTCATTAATAACTGATTTTTTGTCTTTGCCATGATGACAGTAAATAATGTTTAACTAGATATTTTTCAAGACACTTCTATACAGCTTAAAGTGACATTTAAAGGCTTAACTAGGTTAATTAGGTTAACTAGGCAGGTTAGGGTAATAAGGCAAATTATTGTATAATGATGGTTTGTTCTGTAGACTATTAAAAATATATATAGCTTAAAGGGGCTAATAATTTTGACCTTAAACGTTAAAAAAAAAATTAAAACTGCTTTTATTCTTGCCGAAATGAAACAAATAAGACTTTGTACAGAAGAAAAAATATTATCAGACATGCTGTGAAAATTTCCTTGTGCTGTTAAACAACATTTGGGAAATATTTGAAAAAGATAAATAAATTCAAAGGGGGGGCTAATAATTCTGCCTTCAACTGTATGTTCATCCTAACGCAGCTCTTAGCATTGTGGACATCATCTGGATGTTTGCCGTAAACCAGGGCTTAGGTATTTCAAACTTTTTTTTTTTACTTTAAACAAAGAGGCAAACAGATTCAATGGCTTTTGAGTATAAAAGAGTCTTAAACAACTTTTTTATGTCATAAATAGCTTTTTCTCAGAAACAGAACAAAACTTCATTTTTCACTGATAGTCTTCTGCTCCAGTCTGGATCATTAACAGAGGGAGTTTACTTAGGATGGTTTTGCAAACTAAATCAACTGATTCATTGAAAAGATCTGGCTCGACAAATGATTCATTCACTTTTATGGTTACTTTTAGAGTCTTTCTCCATCTTCAAAAGCTTAATTTCCTATTCATTCATTTTTTTTTTCAATATAGCATTTATCTGACAGAGATTTAAAGGAATTGATTCAAAGTACAGCTAACAAATGTCTGCTTAGTTTTCAAAAATCTGTCCGATCCGTCCGCTTGAACCATTTTTAATGCAGCAAAAACATTTAAAAAACTTAAAATGTGGTATTGTTTTCGGATTGATTGGTAGACGTTTATTTTATGAATCATTCATTTATAAATCAAACCCAGACGAATTTCAAACAAAAGCCAGTTTTTAGTTAAATTTAATACTAAAGTGAAAACAATTAAATTATCTTCCAGTCAAACACCAGCAAAATAATAAGTGGCAAAATATACATATTTACATTTTCTGAGTGAGTTGATATACAGCTATAATGAAGATACATTTTTTTAATAATGGTGAATATTGTTTTCTTTTCTTAAAAAGAAACCAAAAATTTTAACCATTAAAAGCTTCATTTATTTGATTGACAGGCTTAAAAATGAATTGAAGGTATTACATGGTTTTGTGAGGTATCTTTATATATAAAATAAAATTGCAAGTCACTGGTGATGGTTTATGGTGTTGACACTTTGCATTTTTGCTTTAATGATCAGTGGCTATGGTTTTGTTTTGTTCGTCATTTAAAAACATTTACCAAGGCATTTATTTGATATATATTTGTTTATTTATAATTATTTATTTATTTAGATTAATTTATTTTTATTAATTTTATTTATTTATTTGATTTATTTATTATTTTTTATGTTAAATAAGTTATTATTTATTTGTGATGGCAAAATGTATTTACTGTAGTTAAATTTGTTGTTTAGATTTTTTTTTAATGAAATCTCTTTTTTTTTAATATTTCAAGACTAGAAAGCTCAAACTTAAAGTATTTCTAGCAGAAAACACATCTTTGCTGATTTATAGTTATACTTAAAAAATAAATCTTAACAACAGCAAATCTTTGATCAGTAGTGTGTGTATCAACACTTTTTCTAAACCAAAACTGCTAACTGATGTACAGTGCATTCGGAAAGTACTCATAGTGCTTCAGTTTTTTTATGTTTCATATTCCAAAATGGACTAAGTTCATTTATTTCCTCAAAATTCTACACACAATACCCCATAATGACAATGTAATTATTATTTTTTTAATTGTTGCAAATTTATTAAAAATAAAAAACCTGAAAATCACATGTACATAAGTATTCACAGCCTTTGCTCAATACTTTGTTGATGCACCTTTGGCAGTAATTACAGCCTCAAGTCTTTTTGAATATGATGCCACAAGCTTGGCACACCTGTCTTTGGGAATTTTTGCCCATTCTTTCTTGCAGTACCTCTCAAGCTTTATCAGGTTGAAAGGGAAGCAACAGTGAACAGCCATTTTCAGATCTCTCCAGAGATGTTCAATAGGATTTAGGTTTGGGCTTTGGCTGGACCACTCACGGACATTTACCAAGTTGTCGTGAAGCCACTCCATTGATATTTTGGTGGCGTGCTTTGGGTCATTGTACTGCTGAAAGCTGAACCGTCGCCCCAGTCTGAGGTCAAGAGCACTCTGAAGCAGGTTTGCATTCATGATGTCTCTTTGCATTGCTGCATTTATCTTTCTCTCTATCCTGACTAGTCTTCCAGTTCCTGCTGCTGAAAAACATCCCCACAGCATGATGCTGCCACCACCATGCTTCACTGTAGGTATGGTATTAGCCTGGTGATGTGCGGTGCCTGGTTTTTTCCAAACGTATCACCTCGCATTCACTCCAAAAAGTTCAATTTCATTCTCATCAGACCAGAGATTTTAGTTTCTTATGGTCTGAGAGTCCTTCAGATGCCTTTTGGCAAATTCCAGGTAGGGAGTGGCTTCCATCTGGGCACTCTACTATACAGGCCTGATTGAGAGTTTGCTGCACAGATGGTTGTTCTTCTGTAAGGTTCTCCTCTCTTCACAGAAGAATGCTGGAGCTCAGACAGAGTGACCATCAGGTTATTTATCACCTGCCTTACTAAGGCCCTTCTCCCCTGATCACTCAGCTTAGATGGCCGGACCAGTTCTAGGAAGAGGCCTGCTGGTTCCAAACATTTTCCACTTACGGATGATGGAAGCCACTGTGCTCATTGGAACTTTCAGAGCAGCAGAATTTTTTCTGCAACAATCCCCAGCCTTGTGCCTCAAGACAATCCTGTCAAGGAGGTCTACAGACAGTTCCTTTGTCTTCATGCTTTGTTTGTGCTTTGACATGCACTGTCAACCCTGGGACCTTATATAGACAGGTGTATGCCTTTTCAAATCATGTCTAATCAACTGAATTTACCACAGATAAACTCCAATTAAGCTGTTAAAACATCTTAAGGATGATCGGTGGAAACAGAATGTACCTGAGCTCAATTTAGATCAACAATTTAATCACATGTACATGTGATTTTTCAGGTTTTTTATTTTAATAAATTTTGCAACAATTTCAAAAATCTTTTTTTACATTGTAATTATGGGGTATTGTGTGTGAATTTTGAGGAAATAAATAAATTTAATCCATTTTGGAATAAAGCTGTAACATAAAAAAAAATTGAAAAAAGTGAAACACTTTGAATAATTTCTGGATACTCTGTATAAACTGAAGGATCCTCAATTAGTAATTCAATTGTTCTTCATTGGTTTTGCACAGTATCAGTGGTAAAACCGAACCTTCACCCTTTAGACGATGCTTTTACTGTGAGTCCTCAAGAATCTGCCTCATAACTCTTAATTAGATGAAGCTTTAAAACAGCCACAGAACCAGGCTTAACAAATGTTGACTCATTTCATCTTATCTTCATCTACATCTGTCTTTTGAAGTCTAGATGTGTTCAGTATGTTCAGTACGGTTTTGAGTTCGCCCTTGTTTACTATGACTCCATTCTATTGTCAAAATCAGTAGTGTTGTTTGTCCAAGCTGAACACGTTTTCAGTTTGTGTTGTTTTTATATGATGGATGAACAAATCTATTATGGCACTTTAGTATGAGAGGCATTTAGGTTTGAAACACAATGTTTTAATCACAGGATGTTTGAGGCTGATTTTACAGCAATGCAGCTCAAGTGTTTGTCAGTTTTGCTTGGTGTTTTCACTTTTCACTTTGACATGCAAGAGAAATGAGAAACACATCTGAAGTGAGGGAACGGACGCTGTGTTTTTCATTTTAGGGTTTGAAAAGTGGATTTTGTTTATTTTTCATTACGTCTGATGAAACAAATTCAGATGACTGTAAGCCACACTACAGAGTATCTGCACATTTGGGTGCACTTTTATTCATTTATAGTAAATGTATGAAGCCTTGAGTTTGCTTTTCATCTCTGATTCATTTCTGTTTCCCTCAGACAGGGAGCCCAAAGACAAGCGCAGGAGGTGAAAGATCAACGACCAAAGTAGAAGTGCCTTCCATTATGGAGCTGGAGTTCAGCAGACTCCATTACGACACAATCCAGGCCCAAGCCAACGGGACTGTTGTGGTGAGCAAAACCTATGCCCAGTAATAGTGAGTGGGCTTGACAAACCACCTGTAGGAAACACACTCTTTCATCTCTCTGACACTTTAACCAACACTTGCACAAGTTTAGCACATTTGCACACTGTAATAAAGTTACAGCCACCTGGCCGCCGGGAAGAAGGAGGCGGAGAACCGACGGACTTTTAAATAAATATTTATTAATAAAAGGGACGGCAGCTCCTCACGGAGACTGCCGTCTAAATCAAAACAAAACAAACGGACGGCAGCTCCTCACGGAGACTGCCGTCAAACTGAAAGCAAAAGTAACACAACATGTCCGGGCCCAGTCCTCTCTCTCTGTCCTCTGCCATCGTTCCTCCTCTTATAGTCCAGAGCTCCTTCCGTGGGATTGAAGGCAGGTGCGCGCCACAGGTGTATCTCATCTGTGGCGGGCCTCGTTTCGCTCCCACGGCTCTCGGCCATGCCCACTCGCCACACACACTTTCTTACAATCACTCCATATCTCAAATAAAAACATTGTGCATTTATAAAGCGTGCTTCACACAGGTGATCGGGCTTGACAAACCACCTGTAGAAACATTCTTCTCTCTATAAAAACAAACAAACAAAACAAAAAACACTGCCCCTCTTTACTCTAGCACTTAAATCTCTGCGCCCTAATAGTTCCTATGTATAATTTGCACTTTTTGTGAGTATTGCCTCTTCTCATTGAATTGCTGAACGCCTCCTCAATTGTAAGTCACTTTGGACAATTGACTAAATGTAAATGTTGTAGCATTCATATTCGAAAAAACACAACATTTGACATCAGCCTCAATTTTTTTTTTTTCTTGAAAATGTAATTGTTGCTTTCGGTAATAACAATAGTATAATTAAATTTATGGTTTCCGCTACATTCATTCTTCCATGGCGGGGCGCAACACCAAAATTCATCCCGCCACGGCTATGTTACAGCTTCTCAATCAAAACATTCAGTGTTTTTTTTTTAATAGCGGGTTATAAATCGCACCAAAACGTAATAAAAGGTAAGTGAATTATAACAGCACAAACTTTTCTGTAACCGTAGTTGTGCTGTACGTTATTTGGTTAACCCTTTAAGGTAACATGCTGACTGACTGACAGCTGCGTGAGGCCAGCAAACACGACGTATAGCTTTTAGTTAGGATGAACACAGTTTTCAGTAATTATACTTTATTTATAGATAAAGGTCTGTGGTTCTGCATAAAACAAACAAAGACTTTATCTTGCAGGAGTTTATAGCCGTTTTACTTTACTTCAGAACCAAATAATGCCGCTCTGTAGGTCTATTATAGACATTCATATATATTCCTAGCCAATCTAATAAATGTTAGAGACGTACTCACTACATAAAAGAGCTAAATTGCACTTTAGTAGCATTTATTTGAGAGCGTATAAGAAAATCTGCACATGGCTTGAGCAGTATATATTTGAGGGCGTGGAAGAAGTTTTGTGAACGAAAGAGGAAATTGGTGCGCAAGCAAAGAGATTCGCCTGCTTGTATTACATAAATGCGATCTCATCTTGTAATATTGCGCTTACGACATTTGTCATTTTTAATAACATCATAGGTAGTTGGTAGATCTGTGCTAAAGTCCTGTCGCCACAGCTGGAAAAAATCCTAGAGGAAACACTGAAATTAAATACATCCTAATACATACAGTAAATGACTGTAATTCAGTGTTGGGTTAGGGACAAATACACCATAACAAATTTACTTAGAATACTATGTACTGTACAGTTATACTATAGAATAGTAAATAGCATCTTATATACAGTGGTCCCTCGCTATAACCCGGTTCACCTTTCGCAGCCTGGCAGTTTAGCGAATTTATTTTAGTGCAATTAGTATTTTTTATTTTATTTTATTTTTTACAGAACATGGTGTCTGCGTACTGATTAGCTGTAGACCATTGTCAGTCAATCACCTTCATGTCTCCTGTACAGTACAGAATGCGTTCAGCTTGCCAAATTACACAAATCTTTAATCACTAGGAAGGTGAGTTTCAACAATGATCCAAAAAGGGTTGTAACTGTCCGCAGCCATCGTAAAGGAGGTCGCACATCGGATGTGCCGTTCTATGATGCTCCATTTAAATTATTTTTTTTTATTAAAATTTATTTAAATTTCGCCTATTGCGGGTTATTTTTAAAACATAACTCCCACGAATAACGAGGGACCACTGTAATGTGAATAAATATGCATGTGTAAGTAAATATGTCATTTTCCAAACTTTGAAAAGTTAGAAAATTTGAAAATCACCTTAAAAATCCTTGAAAAAAGTGCCTAAATTTGACTTTAGAAAAGGTGTAAATACCTTGAATGTAGCTGTTTCTTGTTACAATGCAAGTCGACGTTGACTAGTCGCTGGTGATGTCATTAATAAAACACAAGATGCAAATGTTTTGCAACATCCCACAATTTGCAGTTGATTTGTAGGAAATATCTATATACATGCTGTTTTACAGCTCATAACACATTGCAAAAACAATCCAACATTATCAATGACTAATTTTAGTGTAAAACAAATGCAGTCAACGCTTTCATTTTGTTAGTAATCCAACATTAATTCAATTTAATTCAATTCATCTTTATTTGTATAGCGCTTATACAATGTAGATTGTGTCAAAGCAGCTTCACATGGAAGTTTATAGTGAATTGAAACAGTGTCAGTTCAGTTTTCAGTGTTTAAGTATTAGCACCCAGACTAATTTTACTGCCAAATTAGTGCAGTCAACACATTGATCACTGCAGGTTCTAGTAAGAATGCATATGTCGTCAGCACACAGATTCATGTGAAGTTTTTTCATAGCAACATAACGCACGAAAGACAAAGACTAGTCTATAACATTAAGCCTTATTACACTGTCAAAGCACTTATTAATTGTCAGATGCATATTTTACCACTATCGTGCGCATTAGAAAGCCAATCACATGACATTTCCATTGTTGCGTAAACGTTATTGGCTATCATCTGCTCTAGGGTATTTGCATGGAGCAACCCAACTGGCATGTGTTTTCTGATTTAAAGTTTACTCAAAGTTCATGTGAATATTTGACGCTGACATAAGAAAAATAACATTTAAAAAATTACTTTAAATAAACCAAGGGCAGTTTCAGTCAGTGAGCCACCTTCGTGTTTAAAGTCAGGTCAGTACATATAATGTAATGTAGTTCAGGTCAGTACATATAATCTGCGCAGCTCGACTAGTCAACGTCAATTAAAAAGCATCACGGCAGAGCATTGAAGTTGACTAGTCGGTGCAACCCCTATTTTCTTGTACATCTCATACCAAGCTTAGTTTTTAGTTTTGGCCTGATTTTTAAGCTCTGAAAGAACCAAAATCATTCAGCGTAGTGATTATGAAACTTGAATTATGAATAATGCAGTCAAAACCTGTCTGGAACTAATTTAGCTGTGCATTTATCTAAAAATAAACGCACACCTTAGAACTTTAATCAGCCAATCAGAATCAAGCATTCAACAGCCCCCGCTTTGTCCGTTTGTTAACATTCAGGTTGCAGAAAAAAAACGGGTGCGCTAGCATTTGCACAAGGGAATGACATCCGATGTGGTACTGAGTTTGTTGTTGCATTAGAGATCAGTTATATTGATTACATATTATATATATTATTTACATAATGCTTTCAGTGTATTATAACAGCTTGTCACCCAGTGATAAGCACAGTTATTCGGCAAAACTAATGTTAAAGTGAGCAGTGTTCGTCTGACAGGTCCATTTGCAATAGCACCCTCCTAATGTATATTGCAAGCATCCAGCCCGAAATATACAATTATCTCATTGAAACTCCAAGTGATTTTACAAGTTTAAGGCCTGCAAGTCTTTGAATGCCTACAATTTTGTTCTGTGTGGTCATGTGCAGGAAATAATGTTCCATAATTACCAGATTCAAAACTTTGTAGTGCTAAAAGCCGAGGTTTTGCCCAGCCAAAGACAAGGAAAGAAGACGGAACTGTACAAGGCCTGGGTAATCATCAACAAGCAAAACAACTGCATTTTGACAGCGAAGTGCACCTGTATGGCAGAGTATGTGAACTTGCATTTTTACATTTTATACTTAGCATTCAGTGTCCGCAGTTTAATTAACCATATTTATCTGTTTTTGCTGAAATCATTGCTGCAATCAAAAACGAGTAATGTGTGTGATTCAACATAGCGTGCATTTGCCTGATATGAAATGAGAACTGCAGAGTTGAGCATTTTTAATTAGGTCCTCACTCCATTAAGCTCTTATGATGGCTGTTAGCCAAAGATGTCTGCGGTTGGCATTAAAAGTCGTGTGGTGTGCGCTAAAATTTAAGTTTTCTATTTTTGGACTTTGGATTTTGGCATCCTATCGCACAACACGACTTATTTGCTATTGCAACCGGTCTTTTTTTGCAACCGGTATGCACGGTTGAACCCGTGTGACGTCATCTGTGACGTATGTTGTTAATTCCCCTATAGTATCAATTTTAATAATGCATTAGTAAATGTCGAGCTATGATTAATAAATGCTGCAAGTAACTAAGGGAACCTAAAGTGTGACCAAAGTTTCAACCTTTAGCACCTTTTTCCTGATCTGCTCATGTTGGACCAGGTCTCTCGGTTTGATCCTCCAGATCTGATTCCAACACATGTCTTCAGTTCAGCCAATCACGCAGTTCGATTTTTGCTTGTTGTTTGTTTAATGAAGGACATCTGTTATTCTAGTATTTTAATTGGCCGTTCCTGCTACAAACCACAAAACAACAGCTCGCCGACACAGGGCTGCAGATGCCATTAAGAGACTCGAAAACGTTTCTTGCCAGAAAATTCCACAGGTTTAAACCTGAAACGCTACGAAAGTCCCTGTTTATTAGCATTACACCAGCGGCTGTAAGCTAAAGCAGCCTGACAGAGCAGTGCAGTGCATCACTGTTTGTCTAGTACTGCTTCAAAACACACCACACTGTTATTACCAACTCTCCTTTTACAAGGCATTTAGTGATAGTTCTGGTTTAGGATGTGTTTAATGAGTATGGGCTGTTTGTAGTCTGGAAGGACGTGTGCGTATCATGTGGATGTGCTCAGCAGGTTAGCATCTGTTACAAAACATTATTAAATGATTATTTAAACATCATGAAGCCTCACAAATAAAGGATTTCAAAATCAAGTGAGCTATTAAAGCTTTTTGTAAAATATATAAAAATATGCAGCCAATGTTATATTGTATGTGTAATATATGAACAGAGATTGATATTATATTCATTGATTAAAATATGTATTACATTTATAATCTTTATAGATTTTTTTAATGGGAAAAATTTCTTATGGAAACTTTTGGGTTTTTAAAAAGGGTGAAAGTATATTTAGATTAAGAAAATGTTATTAGGGCTTAAAATTACCACAATATCCTGTTTCATATCATTCGGCATCAATAATTATTGAATATTTTTTAACAATCTATTTGGGAATATTAGGATTTTTTAACCACATTATTTTAATTTACCAACATTACTAAGGCAAATAGTTTTAATAGTCAAACACCAAAATCTCTTATGTCTTATAATATAATAAACATAAGTGTTTAAAAGACTTGATAATAAAATGTTACAAAGTGTTTGCAATGGTAAAGTGTAAACGCTGAACTATCAAAGCAAACATCAACTTCTGTAAGATGTCAAAAATAATGATACAGTAAACTCTGTAAACAAAAC
Source organism: Danio tinwini (assembly GCA_903798205.1). Taxonomy (NCBI): domain Eukaryota; kingdom Metazoa; phylum Chordata; class Actinopteri; order Cypriniformes; family Danionidae; genus Danio; species Danio tinwini. The sequence goes on along the minus strand of CAIGQZ010001834.1, from coordinate 578,737 downwards.
AAATTATGATAATCAAATCTGAGCTTTCAAGTAAATGAACTAATCATCAATTTTCAAAAACATATTGCATGACTACTTTACCCTATTCAATTCAATTCAATTAATCTTTATTTGTATAGCGCTTATATAATGTAGATTGTGTCAAAGCAGCTTCACATGGAAGTTTATAGTGAATTGAAACAGTGTCAGTTTAGTTTTCAGAGATCAGTTCAGTTTCATTTTCAGGTGTGTATTATTCTGACCTGAGGTGGTGATGGACATGGGAAAGTGAGGTTGCTGACGGAAGTGGTGTTAGTGAGACCAGCAGGGAGCGCCCAACCTGCGGTCTGTGTGGGTCGTAATGCCCCAGTATAGTGACGGGAACTCTACTCTGCTCAGTGAGTTTAGATGAGACATTAAACCGAGGTCCTGACTCTCTGTGGTCCTTCGAAAAAGAGTAGGGTTTTAACCCCAGCATCTTGGCCAAATCTGCCCACTGGCCTCTGTCTAGCATGACCTTCTAACCCTCCCCATATCATAATCGGCTTCATTACTCTGTCTCCTCTCCACCAATCTGCTGGTGTGTGGTGTGTGGTCTGGTGCAAAATGGCTGCCATCGCATCATTCCGGTGGATGCTGCACACTGTTGGTGGATGAGGAGATTCCCCTCAATGTGTAAAGTGCTTAGAGTGCCCAGAAAAGCGCTATATAAATGTAAGGAATTATTATTAATTATTATTACATACATCGCGGCCCAGGCACAGCATTCTGGAAAGTTGAGAGGTTTTCAACTAGGTGTAAGTTACCTAGAAAATGCGAGGCGTCATGTGCGCACCATGTTCACGTAGATCCCTATTTTCTCTCGATTGGAAATAACAAATTTACACTCCAAGCTTATTGGCATTGCTTCCAAAGGGGTGCGCTTAGCAGCCACATTTTAATAAAATGATAGCGCTTCATAGTGAAACTTCATACCAAACAATTTTTTTATCGTTATTGACAATGGTGTTCTGTCAATAAATACAGATACAGTTTTTAATCAATCAATCAATCAATCAATCAATCAATCAAGGCCTTTATTTGTCACGTATACCTCCATGTATTCACATACACTGACATACAGTGAAATTGGACCCCCCGACCATACACAAACATCACATTTCAGGGGAAGACAGGTCACAAGAGGTAGCATTTAGAAAAAGGAAGTAAGCTACATTTCAGGAGAGAGAGGTGGAAAAACTCCCTCTCACCTTGCTCTTGAGTTAGAGATCAGGGAGAAAAAAATGCCCCAGCAACCAAGTACATAAACACATAACATCGCAACAGGGGATGGGAACAGGGGATGTGGATATAGTCCGGTAAGGGCGGGCAGCCATCCGGCCTGCTGCTGAAAAGCGCTGGTCACAGACCCGTCTACCCCCTCCAGTGGGTGAAAGCACACGAAGGCGTGGGATGAGGTGCTAGGTAGTGATAGTCTATCTGTAGCTGTGTATGTGTATGTGTGTGTGTGTAAGCCTGTAGAGTCCAACAGGTGTCCTTGACAGGGAGCAGGAATTTCAGAGCGTCTCTGTATCTTGCTATCCGGGAGAAGATGTTTTTCTCCAGCCGAGGCCATCTGGCTGGAAAACACAGGGAAGCTGAAAGAGAAGAAAAGTATTTTCAAATTTAGGTCAATATCTGCCAATTTCACAGATATTTAATGTCCGTCACTGGTCTCCAGTTCTGGCCAAATCTTGTTGCAAAGCCGCTAATTTCACCCCGATGCTTTCCAATTTGCGGTCTAATAAAGCAGTCCAATTATTAGCGATTCTGTCTGCTACAGTTTCAATCAAACCGGCCAGCTTGGTGGGTTTTGAGCATCACTGACTGTTTTCATCAATCGTCGATACCCCAGGGCCCCACATAAGCCCTTAATAAAATCCTTAATAATAAAATCCTTAATAAAATATTAATTAGCAAAATATGTATATATAATGTAGGGCTGATTAATCGAAAAGTAATTGAAATCGACATTCAGAACGTATAATCAATATAATTTTTCCAGGTCAGTTTTTCAATTACTTTCCCTACTGCATGTCGAGTCATGTGACCCCGCCCTATTAAGACTACTTTATACTTCTGCGTTGAACGCACGGGTATGGTCCGGTGCAGCCTTCATGCGGTTGATAAGTTCATTTAATGAAAGCATATTTTTTGTACAATACTTATCAGTGAACTATGAGGGCAAAAAAATGAAATAAATAAACAAATAATTCGTTCATTAATTTATTCATTAATGTTTTGTTCGTTCGTTTGTTCGCTCGTCAGTTGATTCATAGCTATTTTTTTCTATTTAAAATTCCGTAAAAATTTCATTTAATGATTTACTTAAAACGGAATTTACTGCATGTGTATATAAAATATATACTTTAAATCATGTATTGAATTTATTATTATTGTTTACAATAATTTTAGCAACACAAACAATTCAAGACTTAAATATAATATTTTGAATTTGAAACATATTAACGGCATGACCGTTAATGAAGAAAAAGAATGTTTTGTTACACATCCGTATTATACAATAAGCTATACATACTTAACATGTCATATATTCTGCATACTCACTGTCTCTGTAGAGTGTGAAAAACCAGTCTGTTATGAGTTTGGTTTAATTCTCTGTAAGTTCTGCCAGTGTAAGCAGAGAGGAAGCCCAGGTTTGGAATGGAGAGAAAGTGTCAAGCGTTTGTTATCTTTATCGGAACGAGTAAAGGAACGTCCTCCATTCTGGTTCAGGTTTATCGACCAGTGTTTTATGTGACTGTTCTGTTGTGCTGCTCCATCTGTGGCAGAAAAACAGCAGAATGAATCTTTTATATTTTCAGCCTTTGTAGTCTGCAGTTTAAAAGGCCGCCAGCTCTTTGTTATTCATCCCTGTTTGACTTTTCTCTTAATGCAATGTTTTTCCCTCTCTGTCTTTTATAGATTACAGATGAAGGCATCTTGGTACCACTGAAAGGTATTTACAAGTTATAAAGTTATAATGTGCTTTTTTTTATCTTTTCATTAAACACATTTTGGAGATTTGAGAAATCAGGAAAGATAATGAAGGACATCTGATCATTAAAGTGGACCATTAGATTGATTGTTGTGTCGTCTAAGGTTTTGCTGTAGTCGAGGTTAAGCTTTTTGTATATTTTTAAATGAATAAAACTATTTTATTAATATAAATAATGTAGACATTTTATTATTAAAAGTTATTAATAATATATTTTAAAAGTATCAAATATTTTTAACAGAATACTATAGGGCTGCATAATATATTGTTTCACCATCGATATCGCAATGTGCGCATACGCAATAGTCACATCTCAAAGATATGCAATGTTGAGTCTGAATTATAGTTGAGCTAAAGCTACAATTGTATTTAATTACTGTATTTATAAGGAATGTATATGATTTATGCAAAACCCTACTTATCCTACTTCAAATTTGTGTCTTGTTTCTAGTCTAAATAACTATATTTCATGAAAATCAATCTATATATCTGTCTGTCTGTCTGTGGTGGAGGAAAGAGTACTGAAAAATCATACTCAAGTACCATTACTTGCCTATAAATGTAGTGCAAGTATAGTAAAAGCATTTGTTGTAAATACTACTCAAAGTATGAGTAATAAGTAGCCCTATTAAAAGTACTCAAGAGTAGTGAGTATTATGCTGTCAAAAGCTAATATGTTTACATGTAATTTGCCCAGAAGGTACACAACGTCATGGTCGTAATGTCAGGTGACCAAAATTAATTGTCAAGCCAGCAGCTACAGACAACGTTATTTTGATGTCCAATAATGACGTCAAATGACGTTGATATTTGGTTGATTTTAGGTTGTTAATAAGTGACCAGAATTCAGCGTCGAGCCAACATCTTAAATCAACGTCATATTGACGTCAAATACTCACATTTATTCATCAGGTACGGCAACCAAAATCCAACGTCTGGTAGATGTCATAGGGGCAACGTTCACACAATGTCAAGCTGTAACATCATTAGACGTTGATATACAGTATGGTTGATTTAGGTTGGACATTGACATTAGCCTGAGTTGGTCCATTGGCGTTGAGTTCTGATGTCACCTGATTTTCATTTCCTGATTTTTCATGTCCTGTGCCTGCTGGGTGTTTAAAGCCATTTCGGTCATCATACAGTAAACATCCGTCATCTTCTCATCAGTGACATGCATCAAAATTGACCCAGAGACAGTTTAGAACATCTTGATGGACACTTTTAATACTTCCAAACAGTTTGCTGCAATTATAAAATGCACACGTCTTGAGGTAGTTTATCATGATGTGATTTACCTTCTACGGTACAGTATGTGCGATTTGATTGGACAGGAATCACAGGACTGACTTTTCTAATCCCCATGGACAAGAAAAATAAAGTAGTTACTGCAGGTTGAAAGAAAGCAGTGGAGTAAAAGTATAGATACTGCACAAAAAATTTACAAAAAAAAATTAAAAGTACACATTTATAAAACTACTCCGTAAATTACAATTCCTGAGAAAAACTACTCAATTACAGTCATTTGAGTATTTGTAATTAGTTTTTTTACACCACTGCTATCTATCTATCTATCTATCTATCTATCTATCTATCTATCTATCTA
>CAIGQZ010001834.1:563620-574105 GCA_903798205.1 Danio tinwini | reverse complement strand
CTATCTATCTATCTATCTATCTATCTATCTATCTATCTATCTATCTATCTATCTATCTATCTATCTATCATCTATCTAAACACTTTGTACTATTATTAACATCCTTTTACACTTTTTTTTTTATCTGCCCAATAAAACGAAACATCTGGAAAATCTACTCTCGTTTACCCATTTTGTTTTGTGTGTGCGAGACCTGTCAGCACTCACAGTCTCGCTTAATTTGCAGACCCACATAAATGTGCCTTTTTGGGACTTAAAAAGTTCATCAGGCCTGGGTTCCTAAATCTCCTAAAATGTCCAAGATTCAACTTTTGCTTTCCGCATTTTAAAGCTTGTATGCGTTTTTGCATTACTCTTTTATTAAAGACCAGTTTCCGCTTGCTTCACAGCTGACAGCATGCACAGTCGTGAGAGAAAAAGCAAATAATAGATTATTTAATCTATACGATTCAGTGCAAAAAAACTGGCTGCAAAATATATGTACACCATCGGTGGTTAATCCATTTGCCTTATTTAAATAATCTACAAGTTTTACTATTGTAACTGATATTTTTAGAGATATTGTCTGTGTTTTTATTGTCTGATTATTTTATTAATTTAATGTTAATTTATTGCATAGGCTATTTTATATACATATCTAAAATGCTTTGGCATTCAAGTTTGCTTTGAACTTGATAGAGAGAGAAGCAGATTTTATCTGTCAGTGTGTGCACATGGCTCCTGAATAGCATAATAGTCTTTTTTTTTCTTTTTTTTTTACTTTAACCAATTGAAAAGAAACTCTGTATAAGTGTCATAATAAAATAAAATTGTTACAAATTTAATTTAGTTTTGTTTGTTGCATATAGTTAACTATTTATGTGATGTGGGTAAATGGTGTGTTTCAACTCTGCTACCACCGCAGGTATATTTCAAACCTGTGGGGAGCACTGTATATGTAACTACTGCTAATAAGAAGAACATTACTTTTATATTTAATAATGTCATGTATTTAATTTAAATATATTTAATATTCAAATGTATTATACATATAAAATAAATATTAAAATACTTTATTTAAGGATTAATGTCTATGTAACAAATTTATATTTGTAAAATGTTTAAATTACTAAATATTAATAATATTAAATGTATAATGTATACTGATATATGATATAATATAGACTTTATAATAATATAAAATATAATACAATACAGTGACTTTAAGAATTTATTAAAGTTTGTAACAAAATATAATTGAAAAATATTAAATTACTTTATAATACAAAAAACTTAATTAATGTAATATAAATAAATAATTACACATATTTTAATATTTTACAATTATTTAATCTTATATTTATAATGAAGTATTTAGCTTTTAAACATCATGTTTGTTAGACCAGTAACATGTTTAAAGCCATAGTATGCTAAATTATTATTATTATTAATATTCATTCATATTCGGCTTTGTGCCTTTATTAATCTGGGGTCGCCACAGCGGAATGAACCACCAACTTATCCTGCACATGTTTTACGCAGTGGATGCCCTTCTAGCTGCACACACTCATTCACACACACAGGCATGCACGCACACACACACACACACACTCCACAAATAAACACCAACTGACCCAGCCGAAGCTCGAACCAGCAACCTTCTTGCTGTGAGGCGACAGCACTACCTACTGCGCCACCGCATTGCCCATTATTATTATTATTTTTATTATTATTATTATTTTTATTATTATTATCAATCAAAATGCAATTTAGTTTAATGTGTGGACTTTTTAAACAGTTATTTATGCACATATTTTTCCAATTTCCAATTCACCAAATTTACATTTACACATTTGTAAGAGGCTTTGGAACATGATTTACGGTATATGCAAGGTGCACCTTTTGTAAACACATGTTTTTCTGGGATAAAACCCATGATTGGATTTATAATGCAATAAGATAAATGCAATGGTCAATTTGGTTATCTTCTCTTTGTGAGGTTTGTCAACAAGTTACTGGATGTTATGGTATTAATATACAGGAATTACCCGTAGCGTGTATGTGTGTGTGAATGCGTGCGTGTGTGTGACCATTAAAGGATTAATTTATCCAGTCTGGTGCTCATGCTGAGAGCGTTGGAATCTAGACTCATTAAAACAAGTGTTTCATATTATAACATACAACACAAACCTGTTCGCAAGGAGAAAACAAATTTAAAATGTGGACTCCCATTAAGCATTCGTAATCATGACATGCTCCACTGAAAGACTCCACTGGAAGCCATCATGGTTTGCTGTGGTGCTTTCTCCGTGTGGTGAAGAACTGTAATTACACCCGATTAGCTCACTGGATGGGACGTCCGGCAGCCTGTAGAGTATTTTGACCCTTCACCCTGTTTTGTCCCAGGTGAGAGCTCTCCTCAACTGTCTGTGACCCTCTGTCTCTCGGTTTCACCGTTAAGACGGCTCAGATTAAGGCTCTATTTATGTGTATGAGACGGAGGAAGAGCAGAGAACTTGTTTGCGTGACTTACTGTATGTGTTCAATAGAGCACCTGTGTGTGTATATAAGATGCTTATGAGGGTTTCAGACAAGCGCCTCTCTATTCTTAGCTTTCTAGGGTCTTTGTGCGTAAGCTAGACACTTGAAAGACAATGAAACATGCCATTCGAACAAGGCCTTTCTGTTGTAAGAGCCAAAGAGAGCTTTTTATCAAGCCCCTGTGGCAGGATTGTAGCGTTTAGCTGCTAATGTGGGCGTAATATGCTAGTGTGGCCTTAAAAGTTAGTCAGGTTGCTGTTGGAAATGCATTACACTTGAGCAATGTGACATATTTGTGAGGTAATAGGGATATTTAAAAAAAATGGTGCATTTGGACATTAGGTTGCACTAATGGGTGGTTCAGGGCAGATTGTTTGTTAAAATAGATAGATAATTTGTAGCTATTTGGGTATTGGTTAACCTTAGCAGTTAGCATGTGGAGTTCTGTTCATTTCAAGGACTTAATTTAAAAGGAGCATTTTATAAGTCTATTTTGTGATGGGTTTGTGGCTTTTTTAGCTGTTAGCATTAGTGTAAAATAGACTCGGGGTCACTTAAAGTTTAGTCCACATCAGTTAAAAACCCATTTACCTCCCCCCCCCCCCCCTCCATTAAATTTTGACAAGTAAAATCAAGGTAGTGGGACATTAAGTTGAGATAAATGGATGGTATTTACAACGTTGTTACATTAATAGTTTAATACTAAAAAAATGACTAGGTATTGTAGCTGTTTGGCTGATGGTTAGCATTAGCCGTTAGCATGTGCAGTCTAAGGTTCTGTTTACACCAAAGATTTTAAAGTAATTTTAAAAGAGAGCATTTATCAAGCCTTAGAATTGGTCTGTGGCTTTTAGCTGTTAGCTAAAATAGCTGTTGTAGTCATTCATTCATTCATTTTCTTTTCGGCTTTGTCCTTTTATTAATCTGGGGTCGCCACAGCGGAATGAATCGCCAACTTGTCCAGCATATGTTTTACGCAACGGATGCCCTTCCAGCTGCAACCCATCTTTGGGAAACATCCATACACACTCATAGCTAGTTTATATATAGTTATTATTTTTAGCTAAATAGGCTAGTGCTCACCTAACGATTAGTCCACATTAGTTGCTGTTGGAAACCCATTTGTGCTGTGTGACATTTCTAAGGTAAAGAAGATTTTCACTAGAAATAAATTATGTATTGGGACATAAAGTTAAAATAAATTAATGGTACTTACCAAGTTGTACTAATAATAGTTTGTTGAAATAGTGACTGAGTAGCTGTTTGGCTCAACAGCATTAGCATTAGCAGTTAATATTCTAAGGTTCTAGTCACGCCAAAAAAATTCATAGTAAATAAAAAAGAGAGCATTTTATAAATCCTTTGTATTAGTTTGTAGTTTTTAGCTGTTAGCATTGATGTAATCATCTCATTTTGTTTGACACATCTGAGGTAAAGAGGATATTTGACTAATTGTTAGCATTAGCGATTCAATGTCTGGGCATTTAATGAAAACTTTGTAATAAGTTTCTGGCCTTTAGTTGGCAGTGTTTACAAATACGGTCCACTTAAAAAAAATTTTTTTTTTACTTGTTCAAACTACTTAATTAAAATAAGCTGAATCAACACAGATCATTGGGACAACTTAATTTTTTTATGTTCAATCCACATACATTTGTGTTAAGTTACACAAGTGTAAAGCGTTAAGTGTTAAGTTAAATTGTGTGGAACCCTGCATTTTTACAGACTATGCTAATGTTCACCTAAACATTTAATGTTATTTACTTTTTAAAACCCGATTTTGGAGACGTCCATTTACTTACATAAAAGAAAATATAGTGGGACATTATGTTGTGACAAATAAGTGATACATAGCAGATTGTACAAATAGTAATTTGTTACTGAGTAGCTCTTTAGCTATTGCTTAGCAGTAGCAGTTAGCATGTAAAGTATAAAGTTCCATAAAAAAAAAAAAAATTAATTCAATCAATCTTTATTTGTATAGCGCTTATACAATGTAGATTGTGTCAGAGCAGCTTCACATGGAAGTTTATAGTAAATTGAAACAGTGAATTGAAAAATGAGTGCATGTTATTAAACCATTGTGATGGGTTTATGGCTTTTAGCTATTAATGTTGCAACAAATGTGCTAGTGCACATGTCAAAGTAGGATGCTTTTGGAAACTTCATTTACATATGTAGTTTGACATATTTAAAACATTTGTGAGGTAAAGAGAAAATTAAACTGAGTTGAGGCATTAGGTCACATCAAATCAGTTCATTCATTTTCAAAATCAAATCATTATTATATACATTTTTTTTTAAATAGGAAAAGATTAAAAGATAATCGGGCCTGACTCAGCATGAATGCTGTTTTTCAGCAGCTCTGCAGAACATAAAAACATACAAACACACTTGCCATCTCATTCATCAACACATAACAATACTAAATTGTACCAGTTATATTTGTTTTAAGTGACTAAATAGCTATTCGGTTAGCTTTAGCAGTTAGCATGTAATGTCTACAATTCAGTTCAAAGACTTTAAACATAAATTAACTAGATTAGTTGTTTTTTTTTTTCTCTTAAAAAAGTCTAAAGATACTAAGAAAGCAGTCTGATAGCGTTTTTAACTACCTCTGAAACTTTATCAACATTTTTTTACTATGAATGTCAACTTGGTTTGTGTTGTGAATTTTCCTTACCGATGATATTAATACTTCAAGACCAAAGTCAAAAAATCTTTCATGTTTGTTGTATTTCTAGATGTGGATGGAGAAGGTGAAGTAGCCATTAGCATTTCATGCTCTCAGCTACACATGTACGGCGTGTGGGACGGTGGACTGGCCCGTGACGGCAGTCTGTTATCTAGCACAGAGGAACCCGCTCCTTCTCTCCTCTTTCTCATGGTGTCAGATGCTCAAGCCAGACTGCTTCGGAAAGAGCTGTCTTTGCTATACAATACACACACTTCAGGTGAGGCCTCTCCTGGAAAGATATCGTTTTTGGGATTTTTATTTTTTTTTTATATATTCTATTAGGGCTGCTTGATTCTGCCTAAAATGAGAATCAATATTTTTTTGCTTAATCTCAAGATGACGATTCTGTAGACGTAAAATAAAGGTTAAAATGAGAAGGCTGTTATTATTGTTATTCTCAAGCATATGGTAAAACAACAATGATAATATTAGACTTATGTGTAGGTCTACTGTTGGTTAAAATGCTCAATTTTGTATAGACTTGAAATGGTAGACTTGAACAGACTTTAAGTTTGTCCTAATTGTTAATTCACAGTAAAGGGATGATATGAGAATATAACTATTCATAATTATAAAGTTTAATTATTATATTTGAGATCTATGCTTGTCATTTGTCGTTTACAACTTTTTTTTACTGGTAAAATGAGACATTTGTCATTATAAAATCCCTTTTTGCATTATATTCAATATTATATAGGCTAGAGAGTAGTTATACTGACCCTGTAAACATTTATTCTCATGTACAACAATTTGTGTTCGCTTGAAAAGAAACGGGTTTCACTTTCACTGCCGTGTGCGTTTATATCTGCTGTCACTTTGAGAAAAAAAACATACATGCAAATCATACTTTCCGCGCGGCTCTCAAACGATCGCTCTATCTAAAAAAACTGAACATTATTTACAATTTGATTACCTGTTATTTACAGCTTATGCAGGTTCTATTCACTGAAGTAGACATGGCGGGCACGCGCATGCATCCTCTCTGAGTACATCAGCTCATGCATGATTTTGCGGCCGCAAATACATCATTACATTAAGACAGAAATTACATTTTTTGAGTGAATTATACCTTATAAATCCAGAATGTGACACTTTTAACACCATTTGTAGGTGTCCATGTTGCTGAGCAGCGTATGTAAAGCAATGACTTGTGTGTCTGCCTTTACGCTTATCTCCTGACCTTGAAAATATAATTGGCTGAATCGTAGAAAAGCTGAATTAAGATCGTGTGTAGGGTCGAATCGAGATTGCAATCTTTTTTAAATTAATCGTTCAGCCCTATATTCTATATTACAAATCACTCAAATTTGCAGCAAAATTTGATTACATTTATTTGTACTATAAAATACAAATAAATAGGTTAGGTTAGGTTCATTTTTTTTTACCCGAAGGTAGATTTGCTTTGGTAGAGTTTGATTCGGTCAAGAGTCCTCATTTCATGTAAGTGCCACACAAAAAAACTTGCATAGTGACAACAACAAATGGACATAAATGCATAAAGCATAGACATACAAAACACTCTTTTCCAATAATACAATAAAAATAAATAATCACTGCAAGTGTCCAGCCCCCCCCCCCCCTTATATGAATAATCTATTCCATACTCTCTATATATATGTATGTATTAGACTCCTGTGAAGTTTTTTTTTTATATATATATATTTCCAAATTATGTTTTGCAGAGCAAGTATTCACAGTATTTCCTATAATTTTTTTCTTCTAAAGTGTTGTTTGGCTAAAATAAAAGCAGTGTAAAATGTTTTTAAAAACAATTTTGAGCTCAATATTATTAACAATATTTTTTTTTTCTATTGGCTACAGAAAAAATCACTGTCGTCCAATGACTTGCCTAGTTAACCTAATTAACCTAGTTAAGCATTTAAATTGCACTTTAAGCTGAATACTAGTATCTTTACAAATAAAATTACTAATACAATATTATGTACTGTCATCATGGCAAATACAAAATGTTAATAAAGCTATGTTTAAAATGTATAGGAAAATATTATCTTTGTTACAGTATACAGTGGTCCCTCGTTATTCGTAGGAGTAACGTTCTAAAAAATAACCCACAATAGTCAAAATAGTTCTTCCATGGCGGGGCGCCACACCAAAATTCATCCCGCCACAGCTATATTACAGCTTCCCATTCAAAACATTAAGTTGTTGTTTTTTTTAATAGCAGGTTATAATCGCACCAAAACGTATTAAAAGGTAAGTGAATTATAACAGCGCAAACTTTTCTTTAACCGTAGTAGTGCTGTGCGTTGTTTGTTTAACCCTTTACGTTGACATGCTGACTGACTGACAGGTGCGTGATGCGTGAGGCCAGCAAACACGGCGTAGCTTTCGGTTAAGATGAACACGGTTTCCATAATTATACTGTATAGATAAAGGTCTATGGCTCTGCATACAATGACTTTATGTGGCTGGAGTTTTTAGCTGTTTCACTTTACTTCACGACTGTTCAGCTACTTCAGCTGTTTCACTTTACTTCAGGACACATTAAAGCCGCTCTGTAGGTCTATTGGAGACATTTATAAACATTCCTAGCAAATCTAATAAATGTTGGAGATGTACTTGTCACATAAACGCACTAAATCGCACTTCAGCAGCGTTTATTTAAGGCACACGAAAATCTGCACTTGAGCAGCGTATATTTGAGGGTTTGAAGTTTTGTGCACGAACAGAGGAAATCGGCACGGAAGCAGAGATTTGCATGCTCGTATTACATAAATGCGATCTCGACTTGTAATATTGCGCTCACAACATGTGTCATTAAAATAACACCATTGGTAGTTGGTACATCTGTGTAAAAGTCCTGCCGCCACAGCTGGAAAAAATCCTAGGGGTAACCCTGCACTGTAAACACTTTTCTCAAACAGGCACATTTTCACACTTTTCTCTCGTTTAAACACTCCCAATGTTAAATTTTTTTGTAGAAAAATTATATAATGATATAAAAGTATATATAATAAAAAAAGTAATATAAAATTATTGTAGAATGAAACCAAAGATCTAAAGCTGTAGTCAGGTGTAAACATTCATCGCTGTCAGGAAAAGGTTCATAAAGCTTTTTAGCTTTTGTGCGGATAATGTTGGCATCCAGCGTAATGCTCTTTTTTCTGCAGTCACTGATCCACAAAACTAAAGCACACATGATGCGCCACGCACATGACAGTTGGAAGTAACACATACCGGACACACATTCGCATGTTATTTAAAATGAAATTATTCAGATGGAGCTTTGTGGCATGGCAGACATATGAACAGTGTCCTGACTTGTAGTTGGACATCGCAGACATCCGCTGACTTGTGGCGCTGGTGCGTACCCTGATATAAACCTATATTTACCATTATAAATGCATGATGCTGAATGGCACAGCGCATCTGGTGTGTGACCCCCTTTTCGATGGTCTTGCTGCAGACAGTTACATCCCTTTTTGTATCTTTGTTTGAACTCACACTGCTAGCAATTAAAGATTTATGTTAATTTGGCAAGCTGAATGCATTCTGAACTGTACGAGACACAGAGTAGATTGATGAAAAAAATATTATAAAATATTGTATATAGCATTATAACGAGGAACTACTATAATTAAAATTTCATGGGAGGGCTAATGGTTTAAGTTTTAATCATTTTATAATGAATAAAAAACCCTCATAGTTATTTAATGAATGAATGAATAAATAAACAAAAAACAGCCTCACTAACCATGTTGACCAATGGCATCTGCTGAAAATTATACATTATTTACTTTTTCACATAAACTTTGTTGACTTTTAAAAAAAATAAAATAACAGTAAAGCAATAAATAGCACAGCACAAGATTTATTAACAATAATAACAGCTTTAAACAACTGTCCAAAATTCTGCTCTTCCAGACATGTATGTAACATTTGACCCTATTTTCTGATTGGCTGTGATTATCACCACATGTTCAGTTAGCTCAGAGTAATTTTTCAAGCCATTCTTAGTGTACAAAGTATACACAAACACACACACACACACACACACACACACACACACACACACACACACACACACACACACACACACACACAGTCAACATAGCGAGGCAGTCTTAATGGCACCATGCTGTTATCACAGCGGTCGTCGTTTGTGTGATGAGAATTAAAGCATTAACTTAGAGGCATTACCTGCAGTATGTGTGTGTGTGTATTTGGAGCGGAGACCATTAAAGGATTTATTCCTTCATTAAAAGATTCATTCTGTCTTATCAATCTGTTGTTCATGTGTTTGTCGTTTTATTGTATGTGTGGCTAGGTTTTTTTTATTAATCATTTTGGCCACTCATTAAACATCAGATTGGGTTTAAATGCTACAGATAAACAAATAAAACCAGCTCCATTAACGAGAAGTAATAAAAAGTGTGTTTTGTTCTGTGTTTCTCCAGGACAGGCCTGTCCGTTTGTCCTGCTGGTGTTGAGTGGTCAGCTGGATGACCTTCGAGTGGCTCTGTTGTCATCTCTCATGGACGTGATTGGGCTGAGATACGCTCAGGACTCTCTGAGTAACTCTGTGTCCTGGGCTGATGGTCTTAGTCGACTTCACTGTCACCCGCAGGGAGAACACTTCCTCTCACTGCTGGGACAAAACTGCAAGGACACGGGGCAGGACACAGCAAAGGTCAGTCTGTTCATCTGCCTGTCCATGCAGTCATTTCTTTGTTGTTTCAGGGCTGATGTCTGTCAGTCAGTATCCATTCATTCATTTTTTGTCTGTCGAACCTTTTGTCTTTCCATCAGTATTTCATTATCCATCTATCCATCCGTCTTTGTCCATCATCCTAGCAGTAGCAGGAACTTTATCCGTCTTTATTCTTCAGTGTATTGACTTTGCCTCTGTTAAAGTCTTAGTCATTTAGCCTTCGTCTGTTCATTCACTGATTTTCATTGTCTGTCCATCAACCCATCATTCAGTTTATTTGTCCACCTATCTATCCATGCATCCATCCATCCATCCGTCCGTCTGTCTGTCCCTGTATCCATTCATCCTCCATCCATTCATCCATCCATCTTTCTCTGTCTCTATCCATCCATCTGTTTGTCTGTCTGTTTCTCAACCCATCCATCCATCCATTTTCTATCCATCCGTCCATCCATCCATCCATCCATCCATCTTTCTCACCATCCATCAATCCATCCATCTATCCATCTATCCATCCATCTTTCTCTCTATCCATCCATCCATTCATCCATCTTTC
>CAIGQZ010001834.1:537290-556949 GCA_903798205.1 Danio tinwini | reverse complement strand
GGGTGTGGTTGAAGTTAGAATTATTAGCCCCCCTATTTTTTTCCCCAATTTCTGTTTAACGGTGAGATTTTTTTCAACATTTCTAAACATGATAGTTTTAATAACTCATTTCTAATCATTGATTTATTTTGTCTTTGCCATAATGACAGTAAATAATATTTGACTAGATATTTTTAAGACACTTCTATACAGCTTAAAGTGACATTTAAAAGCTTAACTAGGGTTAATTAGGCAGGTTAGGATAATTAGGCAATTTACTGTATAATGATGATTTGTTCTGTATCAAAAAATATATACAGCTTAAAGGGGCTAATAATTTTGACTTTAAAATGGCTTTGAAAAAATTAAAAACTGCTTTTATTTTAGCCAAAATAAAGCAAATAAGACTTTCTCCAGAAGAAAAAATATTATCAGACATACTGTGAAAATTTCCTTGCTCTGTTAAACATTATTTGGGAAAAATTTAAAAATGAAAAACAATTCAAAGGTGGGTGAATAATTCTGTCTTCAACTGTGTGTGTGTGCGTGTGTGTGTGTGTGTGTATATATTTTAGGTGTGCTGTTCCTTTTAGTGAATTTTGTTGGAGATTTGAAGCTAGTATGAAACGTGTGGTGTTTTCCTGCAGGTCTGCATACAGACGACATCAGAGAGTGAGAACGTGGACGCGACATGTGGACATTTTTAGCAAAGACTACCTTTTTATACCCGTTAATCATGAGTAAGTGAGGAATTTAAATTGAAACAACACCACAGTCAAATGCATGATTTAGACCAGAGGTGCCCAAACTTTTTTTGTATGAAAGGACAAAAACTAAATATCACTGAGAGCCGTAGGCCGAAGATACATATACCAAACTATTTTACATTAAAGTTGCCATGGGTAATTTACTAAATTATTTAATAATATTTAAAAATAAATAGAACACATTACTTTGAATCCTATTAACTAATGCAGTATAGCTTTTTAAATTATAACTTATTGTGATTAAAAACAAAAATAATCACATTTATAACACCGTAAAGTTCAATGTTGAACTATTCAAGCAGAATCTGCTTTTGCCTTGATTTGCTCATCAAAGTCCTCTTTTCGTCGGGTGACAGTATGTTTGTTTTAAACTAAATCTGATTAAATGACACCATTTGAGTTGAAATATTTTATTTCGGTTAGCTTTTTGTAGCTTAACAATAAATCAAACAAATAAAAGGTTAAATTAAGTTTAAAATGACAATCTCTAAATCATCCCCCAAATTCTCCATCTTCTCAGATGGGATGGTAGGCCAAATCAAAGGTTACCATGGGCTAGTTTGGGCATCTCTGATTTCAGTCAATAATTTGGTAAATTAACACTTTACATTGATATGTTTTTTTGTTTTTTTTTAGAATTACATGTTGTTTACTACTATGGAAGCTTGTTACTGCCACATGGTTTAAAAAAAAAAGAAGTAACTTTTTAATCTTACAAGTTGCAATTGCAAGTTATAAACATATATTGCTTGCAGTGTTTTGTTTATGTCTTGCAGTTCTTTTCTCCAGGACTTTTATTTTTTTTGGAATTGAAACTTTAAAATCTTTTTTCCTATTCTGAACTTATTTCTTGGACTTCTGAGTTTATAAAGCCTATTTCTAATACTATTTCTCACAATTATGATTATATACAGAGATTATATCTTGCAGTTCTGAAGAATTGTTTTGTAATTGTGACCCTATTTCTTAAAGTGCAGCGCTTAGATGATGTCCTTCTCAACGACTGACTGAATATGGCCTTTTAAAAATAGAAACTATTATTGAAATGTATTGACAAATTGGTATAAAGAAATATTAAAAATGTATTTTGGAGGTTTACTTTTCATTAGACTGACATGGTAAACAATTACAAAAAGTAAACAAGATACAAGAAATAATGTAAATAACTTTTTTGTTTAAGATACAGTCAAGCTTGAAATTATTAAAACCTCTTGCAAATTCTGACTTAAATCTACTTTTCATTCATTCATTCATCCTTTGGCTTAGTCCCTTAAGTTATCAGGGGTTGCCACAGCGGAATCAACCACCAACTTATCCAGCATATGTTGTACACAGCGGATGCCCTTCCAGCTGCAACCCAGTACTGGGAAACATCATACATTTCTATTCAAGCACATACACTACAGCCAATTTAGTTTATTCAATTCACCTATACCCCATGTCTTTGGACTCTGGGGAAAATCGAAGAACCCGGAGGAAACCCACACGAACACAGGAAGAACATTCAAACTCAACACAGAAATGCCAACTGACCGAGCTGGGACTCAAACCAGCGATCTTCTTGCTGTGAGACAACAGTGCTAACCACTGAGCCACCGTGTCACCCTAAATGTACTTTTTTTTTTTTCATTGGCAATGACACGGACTTCTCCCAAAAGATAAGACAATGTGCAACAGTGTGAAAAATTGTTAAAAAAAATTTTCAGCTATTATTTACATTCGAACAAAAAACGGCAGGTCCAAAATTATTCATATCCTTCTTAAAAATCAATAGAAAAGCCTTTATTGGCTATTACAGCAATCAAATGCTTCCTATAATTGCTGATCAGCTTTTTGCATGTCTTCACTGGTATATTTGCCCATTCATCTTTGGCGATGAACTCCAACTCTTTCAGGTTGAAGGGTTTCCTTGCCATCACCTTGACGGTAGCTCCCTCCCACAGATTCTCAATTGGACTTAAGTCGGGACTCTGGCTAGACCACTGCAAGACATTAATATTTTTGTTTGTTAATCATTTCTTGACCACATTTTGTGTGTGTTTTGGGTTGTTGTCATGCTCAAATGTCCACTTGTGCCAAAGGGTAAGTTTGTCTGCAGACTGCTTGAAGTTGTTGTTGTTAGGAATTTTGAAGTATTACTCCTTTTTCATGACTGTGAGAGGATCTTTATTTATTATTTTCTTTTACACTTTTAATATTTGTTTTCTCAGAAAGTAATCTCTGTTTGTATATTTATAGTCAGTATTTCAATAGGTGGCAAGCTGTCAGCAAGAAAAAAGCACACATGGCCAATCAAACCGACTAACTTAGTGTACTTTGAACAACAGTAAACAGTTACGACTTATGAAGTGGACTTTACAGACTGTTCTTGTGTTTTAGTGACGCGTGAGGAAGCTCCGTGTAGATGTTTGACATCTGACAATAAATCTCTTCAACAAGGTCAAACGAGTCTTTAGCGTCAAACTGCGAAACAGGGGAGCAGGGAAAGCAGCCCTCGTACTCCATGTGCTCATAAAAACAAATTGGCCCAGTGTTACGCACACTGTAGCATGAACATGAACACACTCGCATGGGACAACAGGGCACAGATGATTCACCAGATTTGATTTTTAGCAGAACTTGTTCTAGGACAGCGTGATGTAGTCAATATTCATGGTAATTTCAGCAGCGATTTTGCAGAATTATAAAAAACAAGATTTAGATTAAAATCAAACAAGATTAAGATTAAAAACAAGCCATTTCAGAGAAAATACATTTATATTGTGTTAAAGTAAATAAAAAACATTAGATTTTATTTTAATTATTTATTTTACTTATTTATTTATTTTATATAAATAATTATTATTATTATTAATATTTTTTATTGTATTATTATTGTTTACATTCATTGGAGCAACAATCATACAATACGTGATTTTTACAGTTGTTTAATTTTCAATTGTCGCATCTATCCAATTATTTTAAGGTCGGTCGCTCTTGTTGTAGCCATTTGCCTGTAATTGAATTTTTATTTATTCTTTATTCTCTATTTTTTTCAAATTAAATATTTTTTAGTCCATTTTCTTTTGCCATACTGTTGGTGTCCCATACCCATAAAACATCTTTGTTTAGTAGTATTACATGTAGGAAATTATTACGTCTTATGTTTGTTTATTTATTGAGAAACTGTATCAAACATTTGTGTTTGTTATATTTAGATTTAAACCAAACATGCCTTTTATCTATTTCAGAGCAAATCCATATACATCATGTTTACAGTATACATAAAAAACCATCCAAAAGCATCATTGTTCAGTCTTTCTGCTTCAGGATGTGTTTGGCAGTGGAAACGAGGCTTTATCACAGATCACTAACTTCCACTTCCTCTTCTATCTGTGTTTTCTGCTCTGTTTGTGTTTCAGGGCTCACTGGTACCTGGTGCTGATCTGTTTTCCTGCTCTGGAAAGGCCTCAGATTGTAGAGTGGAGACACAAAAGCTCAGTGTCCCAGGACGAGAGCCAGACCACCAAAGAGAGACCCTCTGGGGAATCTCAAAGAGGTATCACACAAACACAAACAAATACACAAGGCAGTGCTGCCAGATATAGTTGACTTTTTCAAGCCAAAAAGCTGTCCAAAACGCACAAAAAAACACCCAAAATATCAGATTCATATTTTATTTAATTTAAACTTATTTAAATCGAATTTAACCTGATTACTTTAACTGTCATAATTTTTAATCATGCAGCAATCAACACCAGCTGTCACAGAACATAACCAGGTCTCATGGAAACATTACCCCCTCTCACCCACAGACTGCTTTTAATGTTAGAGTATGTTTTACTTTCGAAATGGGTATAAATTCCTAAAGGCCTAGACTGCAGCTCTGCACAAGACGTTTGACCATAGGAGAAATGGTCGTGCCCAACTTAGCCAGGTTTCTCTCAAGGTTTTTTTTAACTCTTCACTATCGGCAATTGGCGAAGTTTTTACCTCGCCGCTGTCGCCACTGGCTTGCATGGTTCGGGATCTGTAGAGCTGTGCATCGATGGATTTGCTCTTCAGTGTTTGGACTCTCAGTAGTGCTTATTAACCCACATTGACCTGAGCTAAACTGAACTGACCTGAACTTAATCTCTGAAAACTGAACTGACACTGTTTCAATTCACTATATTCCTCTATGTGAAGCTGCTTTGACACAATCTACATTGTATTAGTGCTATTCAAATAAAGATGAATTGAATTTAATTGAAATTCATCCGATTTGCCGGTTTAACTTTTTTCGAACATTATTAGGTGCTGCTTGTCAATCAGACAACGCTTCTATGTTTGTTCTTCCTGTCAGTTGTTGAAAAAAAATATTTATAAAAGTGTCATGGTAAACAGCTGTGAGTTTAACTGCAGGCGCTGTTTTAATGCGCGTGCATGCGAATGGGGTGTCAGATTTGTCCAGGGAGTCATATTTTGACACCTCCTCTTGCAGGTGGGTCCACACGGTTTGCGCTATGCACTGGTCACTCACTACTAAATGAATGGATTAGGAGCACACAGTTATGTTTTGTTGAACAAGTTGCATATAAAAGTAACGTTTCAAAGCCACTCAAATTTTGTCAACCTGCCTATGCCACTTTTTACCTGCACAAATTCAAAACCACCCAATCTGGCAACACTGACAGGATTCTTTCTTTCATTTAATGTATTAATTTAAATTATTGTGGTTTTTTATTTATGTTTTGTTTTGTTTGATTAATTCTATATTTCTTATTTCATTTTATTATATTATTTGTTTTATTTCATTTATTGTATTATTTTGATTTAATATGTATTTAATGTTTTACATGTTTTATTATAATAAAAACAAATTACTATTATTTTACACAGTTGCATATTATGTTAAATATTTCGCTGTCATTTAGAAACTAGCACATTTAAAACCAATTTTGGTCACATTGAATTGAAAATATTAATTTTTTTGAGAAAAAAATTAAATAAAGTTTTTTTTATATTTTTTATTAATAATTATAATAATAATAATAAACTTTATTTTAATGTAGTGCCTTTAAAAGTAGCATCTCAAGACACTTTACAGACATAAAATGTACAGCAGTAAAAAAAAACAAGGATAATTGCAAACAAATGCAATAATAAAATATTATTAAAGCCAAAAAATAATTCATTCATTCATTGATTTTCTTTTCGGCTTAGTCCCTTTATTAATCCGGGGTCGCCACAGCGGAATGAACCACCAACTTATCCAGCACGTTTTTACGACACGGATGCCCTTCCAGCTGCAACCCATCTCTGGGAAATATCCATACACACTCATTCACACTCATACACTACGGACAATTTAGCCTACCCAATTCACCTGTACCGCATGTCTTTGGACTGTGGGGGAAAACGGAACCAAAAAATAATAATAATATTAATTGATCTAATAATCAACTTAAATCAAATAATATTAAATAAAAGCTATCCTAAAAAGGACATTTTAAGAGATGATACTAAGGGATTCTGCATCAGATGAGTGTAAAGCACGTCCAGAATTATTTTAACACCGTTGCATATTATTCTAAAATATATTTGCTGTTATTTAAAAATTAGCACATTTAAAAAAAAAAATGTCATGTAGTAATTGAAAACTTTCCTCTAAAAAATGTTATTTAAATATTTCAACTTTGGCTATGATGTTATTGTTTTTTATTAATTATTTATTAAGTTACTTTTTTGTTAGGTTTATGTTTACATATTTGACAATTCTCGCTTTAAAAAAAATTTGTTATCACAATGGCAAGCTAATTTCTTTGTATTAAAGGAAAAAATAACAGAATTGTGAGGCAGAATAATAATCTGAAGAATATTTTATCTGTTTTCTGTATTTCCAGAAAGTTCACAGCAACCGAAAGGAAACCCTTCAAAAATCGATGAGTCGAGATCACACAACCTACCGGTAATTTCACTATACACAAGTTGTAAATACTGTTATATACAAATATTATTACATAACCTTTTCGTAAATGTATTAGTTAGTATTAATATTTAACTTTAGTTTTTTAACAGTAATATACACTCACCGGCCACTTAATTAGGTACACCTTACTAGTACCTGGTTGGTCCCCCTTTTGCCTTCAGAACTGCCTCAATCCTTCATGGCATAGATTCAACAAGGTACTGGAAATATTCCTCATAGATTTTGGTCCACATTGACATGATAGAATCACACAGTTGCTGCAGATTTGTCAGCTGCACATCCATGATGCCAATCTCCCGTTCCACCACATCCCAAAAGGCGCTCGATTGGTTCGAGATCTGGTGACTGTGGAGGGCATTTGAGTACAGTGAACTTACTGAGATGATTCAGGCTATATGGCATGGCACGTTATCCTGCTGGAAGTAGCCATCAGAAGATGGGTACACTGTGGTCATAAAGGCATGGACATGGTCAGCAACAATACTCAGGTAGCCTGTGGCGTTAAAGCAATGCTCAATTGGTACTAATGGGCCCAAAGTGTGCCAAGAAAATATCCCCCACACCACCAGCCTGAACTGTTGATACAAGGATGGATCCATGCTTTCATGTTGTTGACACCAAATTCTGACCCTACCATCTGAATGTCGCAGCAGAAATCAAGACTCATCAGACCAATATTTTTCCATTCTTCTATTGTCCAATTTTTGTGAGCCTGTGTGAATTGTAGCCTCAGTTTTCTGTTCTTATTTGACAGGAGTAGCACCCGGTGTGGTCTTCTGCTGCTTATCCGCCTCAAGGTTGGATGTGTTGTGCATTCAGAGATGCTCTTCTGCATACCTCAGTTGTAACAACTGGTTACTGTTGCTGAGTTACTGTTTCCTTTCTGTCAGCTCGAACCAGTCTGTCCATTTTCCTCTGGCATCAACAAGGCATTTGTGCCCACAGAACTGCCACTCACTGGATATTTTCTCTTTTTCGGATCATTCTCTTTAAACCCTAGAGATGGTTGTGCGTGAAACTTCCAGTAGATCAACAGTTTCTGAAATACTCAGACCAGCCTGTCTGGCACCAACAACCATGCCACGTTCAAAGTCACCTGAATCACTTTTCTTCCCCATTCTGATGCTCGATTTAAACTGCAGCAGATCATCCTGACCATTGAGTTGCTGCTATGTGATTGGTTGATTAGAAATTTGTGTTAATAAGCAGTTGGACAGGTGTACCCAATAAAGTGTCCGATGAGTGTATAATGCACATAACCCTTCCTTTTGTATATTTTTTAGGATTGCACCGTACACAGCTGCACAAAAGAGACCATCTGCAGGAGGTAAAAGAAAAAAGCTACTTTTTCCCAGGTTTGGGTTAGCAGGCTAATGGAGGAGGCGTTGTTTCCTGATGCTTTGTGTGTTTGTTTTGATCTTTAGGCCCTGCATCCTGATCATGGATTCACTAAAACTGTCCTACCATCAGCGTACATACACACTGTTACGAGAGTGAGTCAATGGGGAAAGCACTTTTTTCTTTAATATGCAATATTAACGTATTTAGAGCTTTCTTACAACAGTTGAGCAGCACGTTAATGCAGTCCAAGTACATTTGACGAAATAACGTTATTTTTCAATCACAACAAATGAAAGCATGTGTTATTTAGACCAATTGTAATTTAAAAAAAAAAAAAAAAAAAAAAAAAAAAAAAGAATGATGATGATATTTATTAGGTTTTAATAAGGATAAAATAGAATAAAACAAATATTAACATTAGGGAAAACCTAAATTTTAAGTAAAAAAAAAAGTATGTTTTATTATTATGATCATTATTATTATCATTAATAATAATAACAATTCAAAATAAATAAATTTAAATAATTCTGAATAATAAAACTGATTAAAATAACTCATATACATTTTAACGTGAAATACGCCCTCAGATCACAATTGAAGTGGTACTTATTCAGATTCAAATAAAACATTCAAATAAACCATATGCATTATTAAATATAATTTGGAATTATAAATTGTAATAATTAAAATAAAACAAATAATATATATATGATTACATTTAATATGCCATCATATCACAATTAAATAAATCGTATTATACTATAGTATAATAAATGTATTTAAATAATAGATGTGTATAATATAGTATACAATTAGTGATAGTCATTTAAATGCATTACATTAAAACAATTTAAATTTGTATTTTATATGATCATATTATTTTTCAGTACTTTGTAATAAAGATTAGTTAAGTATATATAGTTATAAATATCTATAGTATTTTACAAAATTATGTATTTTATATATTGTGATACTTTAATTCACTTAGTATGAAGTAATTTACAAAACCTTAAATCTATATTTAATAGTTTAAATAATAAATCTAAAAATATGTAATATGCAAACTTATTTAAATAGGGATTAAAATGTATTAAACTATTGTAAATGTATACAGTGCTCAAAACACCCCTCACCCCCTAAATTCATATTTTTAATAGGAAGCTATACAATGTTATATTTGTGCATATATATTAGTCAGTACTGACGCCAAATCTGGAGCTCATCTAACAAAATAACATACAATAACGCTCAAAAATCTAGTACACCCAAATTTATGTTATACAAAAAGAGAAAAAATCAGGAGGAGCAAATAATTTGAAACATTTAGTTGAAATTGTGTAGGTTGTATTTTTTTATATATATATATATATTTTTTTTTGCAATATATAGCTTGAATTTATTTTCATTTCTAAATATGTTTGGTGACTAAACTATTATTTTAGCAATTATATCTGTTTAATAAATCTGTTTTGTTGATATGCACCAAAATACATTGCCCATATTCACAAAGAATTGGATAAAATTATTTATTTTCAAAATGGGGTGTACTCAATTATGCTGAGCACTGTATATTAAAACATGTTACTGTAGTTTTTGGTATAAATATTTCTTTAAAAAAATTTGTGTATAAATGTTAAATATGGGCAGCACGGTGGCGCAGTGGGTAGCTCAATCGCCTCACAGCAAGAAGGTTGCTGGTTCGAGCCCCGGCTGAGTCAGTTGAAATTTCTGTGTGGAGTGTGCATGTTCTCCCTGTGTTCACGTGGGTTTCCTGCGGGTGCTCCGGTTTCCCCCACAATCCAAAGGCATGCAGTGGAGGTAAATTGAATAAGCTATATTGGTCGTAGTGTATGTGAGTGTGTGCAAGAGTGTGTGGGTGTTTCCCAGTATTGGGTTGCGGCTGGAAGGGCATCCGCTGCGTAAAACGTGCTGGATAAGTTGTCGGTTCATTCTGCTCTGGCGACTTCTCATTAATAAAAGGACTAAGCTGAAAAGAAAATGAATGAATGAATGAATATTAAATATATGATGTGTGTGTTGTGATGTGTTAGGTATCTGCAGGTGGAGTGGGAGGTTCGTAAAGGCAGCTGTCGCTCCTTCAGCAGTGAGAGTATCAGCGGGAGCCTCTGCCGCGTCCCGTTGCAGGATAACAGCAGTGACTGTGGTCTTTACCTGCTGCAATACGTCGAGAGCTTCCTGCAGGTACAGGCGTTCAGCTTCCTCTACAGGCATCCTCAATTACCAGCTCAGTGCTCAACTTCCAGTCTACATTTACAGCTCTTAGCAATGCTGGACATCATTATTTGGCATTTTGTGGTGTGCAGTAGGGTTGTACGATATTGGAAAAATCCATTGCAATATTTTTATTTTTAAAATATTTTTATTTTATTTGGAAAGAATTTATAATGTTAGATGGATTGGGATGATTCTGCAGTGGGAGTGCATCTCCATTAAATACAAAAAAGAAAAAAAAAGATTGAAATAAGCCTTTATCGTTTTCTGAGTCTGACATTATTCAACTATAGAAATTGACCCTTCGCTAAACCCCGCACTCCTTAGTTACTGTTGCCACGCCTGTTAAGCTTTCATGCCTGGCACGTCTATTACAATATGTATGCGCCAGTGCCAGACATTCCCAGGGACATAATTAGTCATTTTTGGCGAACAGGTGAGATATCCGAGAAAGCCGGACAAAAAAAGGCTGCAGTATGCATTACAGGTGTATATTTACGACTTAATATGTAACCAATTACAAAATAATTTTATCAAAACTGAAGCTAAGTTAGCCTAGCCACCTCATATGCTGACCATTCAACAGCTTAGATCATGCACAGCAGGAGGGGTGAAATTTAAAAATAATCTAATAATAAAAATTAAACCAAGATTTCTCTTTTTTTTGCCAAAAAACCTGATAGACTAATTGTGCATTGAATTATAGCGTTACTAACCGACGAGGAAACACGCATGGAGAGTGCTTCGACATAATTAATTCATAGAAAAAAAGGCCAGAAAAGGGAAATTGATGGATTTGTGCTAAATATTAGCATCATTGACCAACAATGTACAGTATCTATAGCTTTCAGTATGTTTGTGTGCTTTTTATACAGTTTCTATTCTAATTAGCAGTTAAGTGGAATAAATAAATAAATTGAAATTCACATCAAAGTATAAATAGAAGTGATCAAATAGATTTTCTCTACCAACAAATATTAATCCCACACCAAATATAAAAGCAGACACTAACCCGCTATAACATCGTCCCCAATGACTAAATTTCTAAAAGACGAAAACATTGATGAATTGTAGCTCTGACATGGACATGAAGGATATAAATGACTGAAAAACAGCTGCGGGTAAAGTATATTAATTGCAAGTGCTCAGTTTGTGATCATATCTCGGTTTTGCTCTGTTGATATGTAATTTAAAATATTCGTAGCTTGAAACGGATGGAAATATGATTGCTATTAGTATGACTACTATTGCGAGGGCTTAAATGTAGCAGTGCTCATAATATCGAGCGAAAAAAAGAAAAAGACAGCTGTGAAACATAACCTGCTTTGTATTTTTGTAGGAAACATAGTTTAAACATAGTTAACTCGAAAGCTTGACAGACCTCCTGCACGTAGCTATGGTTGCTAAGCTACGATTGGTGTGTGGCAGTTTTTGGGTCTGGCTTAGTGAAGGGACAATTGAATTATAAAAATAAAAATAATTTAGTAAAATTAATCATTTATAAAGTCACAAATGGTGCTATTCCTTATGCCATCACAGGCATCAAAAACACATGCAAATGATAAATTCTAATACAAACTCAACGGTCACACTTTATTTTGATGGTCCGTTTGTTGAATTAAGCTTACATTGCATCTACATGTCAACTAATTCTCATTAGTCCCCGTTTACACTAATATGCTTCAGTTTTAAAACAGCGTTTTAGATGTTTGCAGCCATGCCTTCATTTTCAGATGTCTCCGTTTACCCCATCCACAATGAGACGGAGCATCAGCATTTTAAAACTAAAATGGCCTCTTCAGCGTTTCCAAAACACTCTGTTTTCTGTGCTCGAAAACTCTGACGTGGTGTGGACGAGCGGCGTATCCATAGCAAAACTTAAGCGTTTTAAAACTAAAACGTATTAGTGTAAACGGGGCCTTATATTATAAGTAGACTGTTAGGGTCAGGGTTAGAGTTAGTGTAAGTTGACATGTACTTGAAAAGTTTCTTATAGTCAGTTAAATGTCTGTTGATGAAGCAGTATCAACAGATATTAAGCAGACAGTCTACTAATACTCAAATGGACCATTAAAATAAAGTGTTACCGACTCAACATGTCCATGCATATCTTGCAATGTGAATACTGCGAATGATAACATTGTGATATCAAGGCTGAAATGATATATTGTGCAGATATATAGTCTGCAGAGTTTCAGTAACTGTGTGTTCACACCAAAGGCGGCGAGAGTGTCAAAACTTGCTCTGGCCGCCCTGGTGACAACACTGTCTGCCTTCACAGCTCCACCGACAAAAGCGTCAAAATTCGCTACATTGATCCCGTTGCAGAATATCAGCAGATCAGTTACATTCCTGAATAAAAACGTGCTTTCTAGCGTAAAAAATGTTGCACACTTTTTATCAAATTCATTTAACTAGGGAAGTTCAAGTTGTTGCGTGTGCTGTGGCTTTGCTCCACTTATCCAATATGTTTGTATGTCTGAAATATTTTAAAGCAGCAATACTGTTTTGTATTTTCCTTATAGTTAGCATAAGATACCTGCTTTTTTAAAGAAAATATAACATTAATGCACGTCAACTCACTAGTAACTTTCTTTTAATGTATGTCCCTGTAAGAAAACATTGTAAATAACTGGAAATTCGGCGACCACAATAATCAGACCCTTGGGAACAAGTGTGGTAAGACCCAAAGTTCACAGGACTGTGTTCTCTGGACTCCTCTCGAGCAGTGGACTTCAACATTCTGATTGCTTGCTGCCAAACCGCGTCATTACCAAAAAGTTGACTTGATTTCAACTCCTCTCAATGCCTACACCGACGAGATGTCTCGCCGCCGACTCCCATTTAAAACGAATGACTTCCGATTACGTTGATGCTCTCCCTGCTTTCAGTGTGAATGCACAGTAATGCAAGTGAGAGACTGAAATCTCAATTTCTTAAGACCAGCTTCCACTTAAGCAGTTTTCCAACATTACTAGCCACTCGCCATTTTCACTAGCCACAATTTTGTTGTTGGAAAAATATATTTTATATGCATAAATTTGACTTTGGCATGGTAAAATTACTTGATTTAGACTTTGTGTTATGTCCACATGCCTCCTCATTCATTTAACTTTTTTGTGTGTATAAACTTGCTCAATGTGCATGAGTAAATGAGCTGTGATTTCATAGTGTCACATTGCAATTCGTTTTTATTTCACAGGACTTTTCAGGGCTCAACACTGAGGATTTGCCAAACTTATCTCTGACCAAGCCAAAAATAAATAAATAAATAATTATTTTTTAGCCACAAATGTTAAATAATATCTCAAAATATAGCTGTATACATGCTCTTTTTATTCAACAAAACCTTTCTTAAAAAAAAAAACTTTACATTAAAAAAAAAATTATTTTTGCCATGTATCTAAAACTATGCACAGTAGCCTAGTCTGTCCAGGCTAAATGTCTCTCAGATCATTAGTTAGCTACACATACATGGGGAGTTATTCTCCTATTAAAGGTGCTGTATGTAAGTTTTTGACTCTTCTAACGCATAAAAATACCATAAAATGTGTGCAGATATTTAAGAAACATCCCAAGTGAACATACGTGTTTAACTGAAAAACAATGCTGAAGTCAGATATTCTGCTTTAAAAAATAATTTTTTCGTTCCGGAACGCTGTCTTTGTTTAGGTAAATTTAACCTGCACAATGCCAGTACAGCCAAATAAAATTCAACACTCCAGAGTTGCCTTGTTGGAAAACAGCGAATTTCATTCATTCATTCATTCATTCATTCATTCAGAAAAACTCTAAAAGCATGCATCCGTGAGCGAAATGCGACAGTGTCAGTGGACAGTATCAGATGTCAAAATGAGACAGATTCAGTTTCACATGAGGTTACTAATTAGCTACTGACAAAAATAAAATAAACGTGAGCAGGTTACATTGTAACTGCGTGTCCTAACAACACGCTGTGACGAGATACGCACTGATGAGCTATTTGGCTGTTTGCACCAGACCAAACAAGACAGAAATTTAAATACAGCCTTTCAGAAGCACAGAATATGCACTCACTCACGAAGCAGTAAGGTTTAGAATCTATTTAATACATGTTAACCCTCTTTAACATCATTAAATGTAGATGCTGAATCACG
This sequence comes from Danio tinwini, assembly GCA_903798205.1. Classification (NCBI taxonomy): domain Eukaryota; kingdom Metazoa; phylum Chordata; class Actinopteri; order Cypriniformes; family Danionidae; genus Danio; species Danio tinwini. Next base: position 542,544 of record CAIGQZ010001834.1, on the reverse strand, counting down.
CATATGTGTTCAGTTCTAAAGTTTATTAAAGTTTAACTGTTTATTGTATTTTCAAGATCTGAGGTGAATTATCCGCTGCTGCTTTCAGTATATGGCAATAAATGTCATGTAAAATGGCTTTCAAACTCACATTGTTAGCATTTAGCACTGAATAAAGCACACAAGGTTTACCTGAGGTGATCTGTCATAGGTTTCTGTTAATATATCAATTCGAGTTGTTGGTTAGAACCAAAACTCCTTTTAATATGAAAACTATTCCCTCTATCGCGTGTCGTTGCTATTATTTAGATCACAGTTTAAATCACTCGCTCCTGTACTCAATCTGGCATCCCGGCGTGCATTTACTATGATCCAGGAGTGCAATACCTAGTTCAAACACTGCGTGTCAAACTTGCATACTGCACCTTTAAAGCAATGTTATTGTGACTATAATAATAAACCCTATTAACAAAAATAACCGTAAGCAAAAGAAAGCAGGTGAAAAACAACATGAGATAATGGAAGGATGATCATGCGCACACTGGTAACCGTTAGGCCCATAATCTGTTATATAGTATACATAATCTAATAAATAGTTCAAACAAAACAGGCAACCCCTGCTGCTTACAAAAAGACATATTTTAAAAATATCCGGAGCTTTTGGAAGCAACAGGATTGTGGGTGCAGAAGCATCACTTTTTGTCCAGTCTATTTCAAATAGAACCGATCGCAGCAGTTGCGTTTCCAGGCACGGTTGCTTCGCACCAGGAAACGGGAGCGGGCATGCTTTTTAAACAGACGCGCGCATCATATCACCTGTGCGACGAGTGATCATCCTCTTATTCACCTGCTTTCTTTTGCTCGCGAACGCTATTTTTGTCGGTCATGCTGCTTCTCGGTTCTAAGATGACATTTCCACACATATTAGGCCATTCTTATTGTCAAACCCTGCATTTTAGATGACTATAAATTAAAAATGATCTTTAATTAGCCAAAGTGGCTAGTGAGAGTGTTATCTAACCCACCACAGCTGAAATCTACCCGCATTTGGCTGGTTGGCGGGTGTTAATGTAAAGCCCTGTATGTATTATATCACACAAAATATATCAAGTTATCACAAAAAAAATGGGTAAAACTTTATAACTACACACTATGAACCATTTATTAAGGATTAGCAAATAGTGAATTCATTATCTGTTAACTCTAACAGAACTAAATTAGCGTTAACTCTACATTAATAAACGTTAGTAAGCAGTTTATAACTGCAGCTACAAATGCTGTATTCTTGACTTATAAGCACATTTATAATGTGCTTAATAGTTGTACTTTCATCATTTGTTAATGATTTATTTTTTATTACTAAATTAAGTATTGCATTATTTACAAACCAGTTATTTAAGCATAGTTGGTTGTTTTATTAAGATCATTCAGAATGAGTTAGTAAATGATTAATAAACTATTAAAATTAATATTAATATGTATAATTCTTATATTCAGGCATTTACTAATAGTTAATTTTTATGTTAATAAATGCGTTATTAACTCAACTTCATCCAGTTTTGTGACCTAATCTAAAGTGAGGGCTATTTTTTCTTTATAAATCCCTTATAAATGACAATTAAAGGCTCAGTTATATTCTAAACAGGAAAAAATAACATAAACAACATTATTCATTCCTATTGGTTTGAAGATACACAATTAAAACTGTATTGCAAATGAAAAATAAATCTTTGCAACCTTTTCTAAAATAAAATTACTGTGCAGTTTAAACATTGCATCTGATTACATTGTTAAATTATTATATTGTTGTTGTTTTATCCAATTTTATATATTTTTAACACTCCTGTTATTCAGCAATGTTTAAACTTTAAAGTAATTTTACTTTTTAGATAGGAATGCAAAGATTATTGTTCATTTGATACTGAGCCTTTAATTGTCCTTCATAAGGGATTTATAAAGCATAAATAGTCCTCACTTTAGATTAGGTCACAAAACTGCATTAAGTTGAGTTAATAAAGCATTTATTAACATACATAGTAACCATTACTATATGCCTGAATAATAAGATATACAAACGTTGATTTGAATAGTTCATTAATCATTTACTAACTCATTCTGAATTATCTTAAAAACCACCAACTACTCTTAAATACAAATGGTTTGTAAATAATGCAATACTTAAATTAGTAATGATCATTAAAAAAGCATTAACAAAGTATGAAAGTACAGCTATTAAGCACATTATAAATGTGGTTATAAGTCAAGAATACAGCATTTACAACAATACAGCTGCATTTATAAACTGCTTACTAAGGCTTATTAATGTAGAGTTAATGCTTAACAAATAATGAATTAACTAGATGCTAATGCTTAGTAAATGATTCATAGTGTGTAGTTATTATAAAGTGTTACCAAAAATGTTTTTGTGTGTATTTAAGGGCTTTTTTTGAAGTGAAAATTAACTTAAAGACTCCCACTATACCCTTATTTTCACTGTTTTCACCTCCTGAATCACACATTCAGAGTTTTTATCATCAAAAGTCTATGTTTTATCTTTTTTATTAATTTACTATAGTCAGTTAAATAAAATATTTTCTGTGTTATTTGTAATTTCAGTAATAAAAAATGTATACGTTTCTTTTCCTACATATTGGTCAACTCTGTTACATCGGTTAGAAACAATTTGTAACAACATTTAAAGAGCACTGATATTAAAAAAGCATGTGACTTGTTCTAAGTGATGTCACTGATGTTTCTCTGGCAGGAAACTCTGGAAGGCACGGAGGCATGTCATTATTTGTGTCTCATAAATTGGACAAAATATTTAGGATAAACCAATAGTAGATTCATTATTTCTCAACTTTTTAAAAACAGTAATATGATGAAAATGCATATTTAGCTTTAAGTCATGTGGTAACTGGTTTGAGGTTAACATATGAAGCAAAGCACAAAATGGTGGAAATTGTCAACTCTTTTAGCGGTTTAAAGTTTAACAGTAATTTAAACAACATTTAGTAACATAATCCAATGTTTTTTATCTGCCCCCTAATGTCATGATGACGAAGTTGTAAATTGATTCTTGATTCATGAATATTCCACTCACTGTGTTGTTTTTGTGTGTTTGTGGTGGCAGAATCCAGTGGTGGACTTTGCCCTGCCGCTGCGTCTGGATCAGTGGTTTCCTCGTTCTCAGGTGCGCAAGAAGAGGGAGGATCTGCGAGAGCTGGTGCTGCTGCTGTACCGCAGACAGACTGAACCTAGAGCAACCTGACCCGCGTTTAAATAAAGGATATATTTATCATTTCACTTTGTATTTATTTGTATTAAAGACTTTTAATAAGACTTCATTTCCATCAGTTGTATTGTTTTTTTTCCATGTAGTTTACTTGAATAAAAGAGCTCAGTACTTTAAAGTGGGCTGGAATTTGTTATTTGAGTACCTCAGTTAAGCAAATCATGTGTGTGTGTGTGTGTGTGTGTGTGTGTATATACAGTGCATTCATAAAGTATGAATAGCGCTATACTTTTTCCACATTTTTTTGTTACAGCCTTATTTCAAATGGATTAAATTTGTTTATTTCCTCAACATTCTATGACACTGAGAATTTTTTTGTTGAAATTGTTGCAAATTTATAAAAAAATAAAAAACCTGAAAATCACATGTACATAAGTATTCACAGCCTTTGTTCAATACTTTGTTAATGCACCTTTGGCAGCAATTACAGCCTCAAGTCTTTCTGAATATGATGCCACAAGCTTGGCACACCTGTCTTTGGGAATTTTGCCTATTCCTCTTTGCAGTACCTCTCAAGATCTATTGAGACCGTGTACAGCCATTTTCAGATCTCTCCAGAGATGTTTAATAGGATTTAGGTCTGGGCTCTGGCTGGGCCACTCAAGGATATTCACTGAGTTGTTGTGAAGCCACTCCATTGATATTTTGGCGGTGTGCTTTGGATCATTGTCCTGCTGGAAGATGAACTGTCGCCCCGGTCTGAGGTCAAGAGCACTCTGAAGCAGGTTTGCATTCAGGATGTCTCTGTGCATTGCTGCATTAATCTTTCTCTCTATCCTGACTAGTCTTCCAGTTTCTGCTGCAGAAAAACATCCCCACGGCATGATGCTTCCACCACCATGCTTCACTGTAGAAATGGTATTAGCCTGGTGATGAGCGGTACCTGTTTTTTTTCCAAATGTAACGCCTGGCATTCACCCCAAAGAGTTCAATTTTATTCTCATCAGACCAGAGAATTTAGTTTCTTATGGTCTGAGAGTCCTTCAGATGCCTTTTGGTAAATTCCAGGTGGGGAGTGGCTTCCATCTGGGCACTCTACCATAAAGGCCTGATTGGTGGATTGCTGCACAGATGGTTGTTCTTCTGTAAGGTTCTCTCTCCACAGAAGAACGCTGGAGCTCAGACAGAGTGACCATCGGGTTATCACCTGCCTGACTGGCCCTTCTCCCCCGATCACTCAGCTTAGATGGCCAGCCAGCTCTAGGAAGAGTTCTGGTGCTTCCAAACATCTTCCACTTATGAATGGCCACTTACAGAGGCTACTGTGCTCATTGGAACTTTCAGAGCAGCAGACATTTTTCTGTAACCTTCCCCAGCCTTGTGCCTCAAGACAATCCTGTCTCGGAGGTCTATAGACAATTCCTTTGTCTTCATGCTTAGTTTGTGCTTTGACATGCACCGTCAACCCTGGGACCTTATATAGACCGGCGTATGCCTTTTTTAAATCATGTCCAATCAAATTAATTTACCACAGATGAACTCCAATTAAGCTGCTAAAACATCTCAAGAATGATCAGTGGAAACAGAATGTACCTGAGCTCAATTTAGAGCTTCATGGCATAGGCTGTGAATACTTATGTACATGTGATTTTTCAGGTTTTTTTATTTTAATAAATTTGCAACAATTTCAAAAATATTTTTTCACATTCTCATTATTGGGTATTGTGTGTGAATTTTGAGGAAATAAATGAATTTAATCCATTTTGGAATAAGGCTGTAACATAAAAAATCTTTCTAGATGCTCTGTATATACATACACATTCTTCATATACAGTATATGGTGTCAAATTAAAACAGCAGGGAAACTCTTGGGTAAGGGCAAAAGTGAGCAATAATACTTTAATAATCATACACAAATGTGTTTTAGAACAGTTTAAACTTAATCATTTATGAAATTACATTTATTTAAATAAGTACAAATATCTCTGCTGTAATATATATATATATATATATATATATATATATATATATATATATATA
>CAIGQZ010001834.1:509752-532290 GCA_903798205.1 Danio tinwini | reverse complement strand
ACACACACACACACACAAACGTATACAATAATCCTTATTCACTTACAATCATATTACTAATTGTATAATATTAGTCAACTTATTAGTATTAATATTTACGCTACTTGTTTCCCAGCTGGAAGGGCATCCGCTGCTAAAACATATGCTGGATAAGTTGGTGGTTCATTTTGCTGTGCGACCCCTGATTAATAAAGCGACTAAGCCGAAAAGAAAATAAATGAATACATTTAGGCTACTACAGTTACTACAATATCCTCGAAAATATTATTATTATTATTATTATTATTATTAATATTTGTGCTACTACTACTACTATATCATTGGTGTTTAAAATAATCTGTCACATTCATTAGTATTATTAGTAGAAGTAACAATAACAACAATAAAAAGTATTATTATTATTATTAGTAATAATAATGATAATACATATATCATTTATTCATCTATGATGATAATGGTGATGATGATGTTTATTATTAGTATATTTTATCAAAGTTATTAAAATAAGTTTTGCAATAATTTTCTTGTTTTAGTAATAATTTCATAAATATCAATTTGATGAAAATATTAGTATTACAATCATTATTTATTTACAATCAAAATTAATATTAATTTTTGTGCTACCAATACTGCAATATCTTCAAAGTTAAAAACCAGTCCGTCAATAATAATTATTATTATTTGTTCTGCTATTGCTACTATTATATCATTGTTATTATTGTTATTATCATAAGTTATTAAAACATTATTCACATTCTTTTGTAATAACAGTAATAATTAATAGTAATAATTTAGTTATCATAATTATTTGAGCCACTACGAGACATTGTTCAATAATATTAATATTGATGATAAATACACTATTCATTCATTATGTACTAGTAGAAGTAACAAAAGCAACAATAAAAACAACATATTTGTGCTACTATTGTAGTTATTTGAAAATAGTCACATGGTACTGTAATAATAATGATGATAATAAGTTATTCATCCACGTATGATGATGATGATGATAATAATGATAATAAGTTATTCATTCACGTGTGATGATGATAATGATTATAATAATGATAATACTAATAATAATTAACATGGGGGCAACACAGTGGCTCAGTGGTTAGCACTGTTGCCTCACAGCAAGAATTGAATAAACTAAGCTGGCCGTAGTGTATGTATGTGAATAAGTGTGTATGAATGTTTCCCAGTACTGGGTTGCAGCTGGAAGGGCATTCGCTGTGTAAAACATATGCTGGATAAGTTGGCAGTTCATTCAGCTGTGGTGACCCCTCATGAATAAAGGGACTAAGCTGAAGAAAAATGAATGAATGGCTGAATAATAATAATAACAATAACTACAAAATTATCAAAGTTAATTAAAATAGACTTTCTTCAGTAGTAGAGTTGTATCTTATTTTTAAATAATAACAAATTATTATTAATAAAAACATAATGCTGATTTATTAATTTGTTTCCATAATTTATTGAAATAGTACTTTATTGTATTACATTTACTGCATATGTGGAAAACAGCTGCTAGGACATTCTGCACATCTCCTTTATAACATATAGCGACTCTAAACGAACTACAATGTCACTGTCACTGCATATGAACTGTAAACGGCTTTCTTCTAAATCATATCAAGCAGGCACAGTAAATGTGAATGGAAGTGACTGTGAAGATTAAAGTCTTATCTGACTCTCTGGACAGCCGCCCAGATCGCAGCCAGGCGAACATCCAGCTACTTACCATTTCATCCAATAACTAACGTCTAACGATTAAACCTTTTTGAAATGTCACCGTCACCGTCTGCTGCTAACTTCGTCCCTTGCACTTGGATGGCAGACAGAGTCAAAAACAAGGTTTCAAGGAATTAAAAATAGAGTCTGAATTCAATGGGTCAAAGTGTCGGAGTCAAGGTTTATTTAGTAAACGAATACTAAAACTAAAAATGTTGGTCAAAACATACTTTCGTTAACTGAAGTAAAAATCAAGTTCACAATAAATAAAAAACTAAAACTAAATAAAACTAACAGTCATTGAAACAGATAAACTGAAATGAAAGAATAGTTATAAAAAATACGTTTTCAGAATTTATGAAAATCTGACGCGTAGCTGTTTAGAGAAGAACCTGTAGATGGCGCTTTTACAGACAAACACTCAAAATAGGTTCATTCTGAAAACATAGTCCTATATGCACTTCTGGAGATCGCGAATTATGTAGCCAGAGCAATGTATGGCTGCATTTCATCTTTAAAACAAACACTAGGGGGCGGTATGATGGAGTTTTTTTTCTTACTTACCAGCTGACTGCTTACTTCCGTAAAGACGGCTTTTCTGCTGTTACCAGTTTGTCTAGTAGCTCGACACGTACGTCAGTGGACTTGAGATGAAGAGTGTAGTTGACCGTGACAACGGTGTTTGAATTCCTTCTCTATAAAAGAAAGCAGGTAAAACAAAAGCCAAAAAATAAAATAAACAAGTAAATAACAGAATGAGCATGTGGTAAAATCTGAAAACGTGGTAAAAAATCAGGCTGCCGTAAGGGCTTTTCTATTCCTAGATTGCTTTTGAAACACTGCGGTTGGGTTTGGGTAAGGGGGAGTGTTTTTTAAAACACTATAGGTTGAGTATAGGGAAGGGGGAAAGTGAGAGAAGTGGTCGGTCGGTTGGTCAGTCAGTCAGTCGATGGTGGCCTCTGTTGGATTTACCAGAGATCAGCAGGTGCAAATGAAATTTGAGATCTGAAAAAGTGTGCACAGTGGCCTCTGGCGGATTCACGAAAACAAAAACTGCAAAAAAAAAAAAAACGTAGCTCCTGGGACGTATTTCATGCTCTCCAAAAATGTATATAGGGGTGCGTAATCAGAATGAGCCTGGGTTGCAAACACTGGAGCCCTAACTCTGCAAAACTAGATTTATTAAAGCTAAAAATATAAAAACTAAACAGAAATGTGGTTCCAAAATAAAAACTAAACTAAAATGAACAGCGAATTTTATAATAGTATTAAAAAAAATAATTTTAAAATACAAAACTATACTTGTTGTCTGCTATGACCCGCTCCAGCCTTTCCTTCTCTTTTTATTCATTCTCAGTTCACGGCGCCAACCAAGCACATGCCAAGCCAAGCGTTACCTAAACGCTTACACAACTTCCTGTTGTGAGAAGGAGACCTGCGACTGGTGAACAGGTCTATTCCAGGAATTACTCCTCTGCTGGTCGGGATAATTGAGTTCAATTGAATAATGCAATGCAGTGAAAGCATTATTGGCGGAGGTAGTAAAAGAGAGAGGCGACACTACAGAAATGGCAGATGTCAAGCAGGATTTGGTCTGTCACACTGACCGCCCGCTGCCCGTCAAACACCCTTTACCATCAAACACTGTGGATTTAAGCCTGAGTCTGTCAGGTCAGTGACAGGACCATCTGTCAGTCATCACGTTCCCAGTGCTGGAGAGAAATCAATCTATCTGTTCAACTGGTCATTAGCTCAAATATCTAATCAGCCAATCACCTGCCAGAAACTTGGTGCATCTAGAAGTCTAGAAGTGGTCAAGACGATCTGCTGAAGTTTGAATTGAGCAGAATGGAAAAGAGTGATGTAAGTGACTGAATGTGGCAGGGATGTTGGTGCCAGATGGACTGCTACTTGGACCTACTAGGATTTTCTTGCACAACCATCTATATAGGTACAAAAGTTTAAAAATAAAGCCATTCTGCCATAGAAATAGCATTTTTAGCTTACCTCAGCATAGATCATTGAACTGGATCAGAAAATTTGCATTACACTCAAAAACTACCAAAGAGTTTTAAAGAGTATTTAAAGTTTGACTCTTCTTCTACCAGACCTAAAGATTAGTTGAATGGATTCAAAAATTATAAAACTCAACTGTTTACTTCAGTAGCAACAACTTTAGAATAGCAAAGGTTACTCCAATAAACACTCAATACTACCAAAATCTTCAAAAGAGCATTTCTGAACACACAACACATCTAAAATTTTAATTCTATAAAGCTATAATTCGCACAAACCCACCAAAATTAGACAAAGGACAAAGGTTGCCTAGTTTAGTGCCTCAATAGCTGCACCATTTAGATGGTAGAGTCAGGATTTGGTGTAAACAAGAAATCATGGCTTCATCCTGCCTTGTGTCAGTGGTTCAGCCTGATGATGATGTAATAGTATTATCTTGACAAACTTTAGCAGTTATATGCCACAACCTACAGAACCTTAGCATTGCACATGATGTACATCCATTTATGACCACAGTTCACCCATCTTGTGACAGCAACTTCCAGAATTATAGGACACATGTCACAAAGCTCACATTATCACAAACAGTTTTTTAAATATGACAGTGAGTTCACCAAACTCAAATGTCCTCCACAGGCATCAGAAATCACTAGAGCATCTTTGGGATTTGTTGGAACAGGAGACCTACTGTATATTTGCAGCAACTCTAAGATGCTACCATTTTTAATATGCACCAAGGTCTCTGAGCAATATCTCCAGCAACTTACTGAGTTTGTGCCAAAAAGAATTAAGGCATTTCCGAAGGCAAACCAAGTCCAACCTGGTACTAGCATGATATGCCTTATAAAGTACCTACACTCCACCTATTACTTTTACAGTTTGTTATCTGAGAATAACATAACTTGAAATGTTGTGATTGACCAATCAGAATCACGTATTCCAGAGAGCTGTGTAATAAATACCTTTAAGGTATCAATATGGACCATTTAGGTACTCTCTGGAATGCTTTAGAGCACAACTGTTGAGAATTACCTGAGCAACCATCTCAAGGATTTTATCAATTAAGTCATATTTATCCATGTTTAACCTCACAGCAAGAAGGTCGCTGGTTTGAGCCTCGGCTGGGTCAGTTGGCATTTCTGTGTGCAAGTTCTCCCAGTGTTTGTGTGGGTTTCCTCCAGGTGCTCCGGTTTCCCCCACAGTCCAACGACATGCACTATATGTGAATTGGGCAAGCTAAATTGTCTAAAGTGTATGTGTGTATATCCTGGTCCTCCAGGTTGGGGGTTCAGCGTTAGGCTAACATCCCACCTCATACAAAATAGATGTTACGAAACACCAATATATGGTGCGGCTAAATATCAACTTCGATATAAATGGTCCTGGGAGTAGGTATGTTATCTCTGTTTAATAAGCCTAACTTTAAAACTTACTTTAAACAGACCTAGTATTACAACTGCATTACAGCCATAAGAGTTTATCCAATATAGGTTGAATAGACAGCCGTGGTTCCTCCATCAAATCATTGATACCTTAGGAAACCTGGTATTGGTTTGCCACACCAGAGCCATCTGTTTATACTATCCCTATCATGATGCAATACGCTCAAAACCCAATAAAGAGGAAGTCTCTGTAATCCGTATGGTCACAGCATGTGGCCAACATGTAGACAAAGAAACGACCTAAATGACCCCAAGGAAAATGTCACATCTAGTCAAACACACACAAATAGTTTTTTGCAGCATCACATTAGATTGTGCACAGTTATGAACAATAGTATCATTGGAAACCTCCCTGAATTGAAATCCCATTACACACAGTGGAGCTCTTCTCATAATTGAACTCATCAACGGATCAGACCGCAAATTACGGGACTCAAGCTATCCTGGAATTTGAACGTCTCAAAATCCAGACGGATCGTACAGGTGGGCAATAGTGGAGTATCACTGACTTCTCGACAAGCTTCCTCAGAAGAATTAACAAATAGGATTAGTGGGCAAGAAAAATCTTCCAAAGAGCCATCTGCTAAGCCGCATGGGGAGACGTCAGCTCAGAGCTACGTGATTGCAACCCTCCGTGACAAGGAAAGGATGAACTGACAATGCAAACCAATTAATTCAACTATATGCAACTTTTTTTGGGGGGCTGCAGGGAGGGATGCCTAAATTACAATTGTGGGTAAATGAAAATTGACTTTTATTTTTCTCTGAAGTGGGCCACGGGATAAGGAATCAATATGCCTGATTTACCTTTTAAATGCATTTGGTGGGGTTTGACACTATTGTTGTTGACCGGACACTTTCCCATAGATGCAGGTACGTATCTACTCTACTCTAGGACTTTATTCATAGATTTATCAACCCTGCAAATTTGTGAGCATGTGCTCTTTATTCTTCATCAGATACTGGAAGTCATGAGGATTACTTGACAAATGGAATAACAATGCTTTTGGACACTAATGAAGTTTTGAATCACTCATTAGTGTTGGACAAAGGTAAAACCTTGAATTACATGTCTGGTGAAGGGAAAACAGCCCTATCTAGACGTAAAAGAGACCTCCTGTTCCCCAATGGAGTTAAACTTTGCTCACATGAGACCGTGCAACAAGCAGTACAGAATCATCTCAACTACTTTCACCTGCGAGGTAAGATCCAGACATTTTTTTTACTCGAGTTTTGAGAGATTCTGGGATAGCCGCCAAGAATCGTACAGTACGTTGGAGATGACTTCCATAGTGTAAATGAATGCTCTTTGAGATCATTATGCATGAAAAATGAGCTCATGCAGCTCCACTTTTCATCAATAATAATAAACTAAGCCAACTTGACCGATTCCATTAATGTCCAAGTAACCGCACTGGATTCAAAACGTCAGAAACACACTGTCTCTTTGTCTCGGTCTTGCATATAATCGTGCACAAATATTCAGAGACACTTTTCCACATCATGCTCTTTCTAAAGATCACATATTAGCCTGTGAAGTTAGATGCAATCAAAGTATTAAGCCCTACTGGAGACCACCGCTGAGAATAATGTCTCTCGCTGTTTGCGTTAATAAGACCCAGATGACCCTAGTGAATCTAATTACGACAACACGAAAACCAAGTGTTGCCATTTTATGTAAAGGTTATTCTTGCAGTGTGTCAATGGAAAGTTGATTACGTTTAGCCACGCACACTATTAGATGGTGGTCTGATGCTTTATTACATGTACTATAGGGGTCTAAATATCTCAGACAACCTGTGAATGTTTATTTAACATTTTAGGATTTGGTTTTTATGTAGTATTTGGTGTCTTTATTGTATAACAATTAATACAAGTAGACAATTTACAAAATTTTCCCTTTGATTGCACGGAGAACTACTGTATAGCAAGGTATTGAGTTCAATAACATGTTTAGAGTTTCATGAAAAAGTAAAAGTCAAATAAGTTGAGTAAATAATGGCACAATAAAAATTTTTGGGTGAACCATTCTCTTTAATGCTGATAATTAAAGTATGGCTGTTAGTTCCATCATATATCGTTTCAGTAGGAAAAGGCCAGAATTCCCCATTTCTCCTTTTTGCTCTCCTGAACTACCCATTGCTACTAAATCACAGCAGACAGTGATCAGATCCTTGGCTCTGCCAGGAAAACTGGTGACCTCTGCCCTCCTATGCACTTGAGTTCTGGTAGTTGTCATACAGAGTCAGCATGGCGGGCAGATGTAGGTGGAACATATCAAAATGTTTAGCCAGGGTTAACATCCCCCATCTGTGCATTTAATTTTCCACTTGCAGAGTACATTGAGAAAATACGCAGATACCAAAATAGCAATTTTGGTTCACAATCTGAGAAATAAAAGAAATTAAGTTTGTCTGGAACAATTGACGTGTGTGGCTAAAGGATAAGAGGGATGTTTCCATTATGTTAGGTATTGCTGTTTCTTTATTGAATTAAAAAATAAAAAAATAAATAATTCTGTATTGCTGTCTTCTAAATTAAAGTAGTTTCCTTTAAGGAGCGATTTCAGTTTCCACTACAGCAGAGTTCATAGCTGGTGTTTTGGCAGATTATTGCTTCTCCACTGTTTATAGTTCCTCTCACTAGATCTTTTCCAAAACTTAACAAACTGCTTTAAACGTTGCTCTCTAAACTGGCTGCAGAAATATAAATGAAATTGAACTTTACTAGTGTTTACTAGTGTTCTTGAGATTCAATTCCCAGTTGCAACATAGGCTTATTTTGAAAACTTAGCCCTATATACATTTCTGGAGATAGGGAATTATGTAGCCAGAAGTATGTGTGGCTGCATTTCGTCTTCAAAACAAGTGATACGGGGCGGTATGACGCCGTTTCTTTTCATGCATACCAGCTGACCGCTTACCTCTATTCGAGTCTGGCGAAGAACAGTTTCAGAAAGTGGGTAAGACAAAAATAGAAGCCAAAAAAGGAAATAAACAAGTACATGACAAGGTGAGAATGTGGTAAAATCTGAAAATGTGGTAAAAATCAGGCAAGGGCTTTAACTTTTTCTGGATTGCTTTTTAAAACTGTCGGTTGGGTTTAGGGAAGTGGGTTGGCGGGTCAATCTGTGTCTTTGAAAACACTATTGGTTGGGTTTATTGAAGGAGGAGGGTGAGTCAGTTGATTGGTCAGTCAGTCAATAGTATCTGGATGCAGCCTTTATGATGCAAACTGAGATTGCATGCCTCAGAGATGCAATGTCAGACACAATGCACTGATTGGAGCTAGTGATGTCACTGTGAGGGGTAGGGTTAAGGCTGATTTATACTTCTGTGCCAAGCGCACGCGTATGCTATGGCACAGCCTATGCGTGGACGCATAGCCCCTCGCCGTGGCCGTCAGCGATGTTGATGCGCACCTCTCAAAAAATGTAACGCGTAGCGCAAGCTCTGTGATTGGTCGGCTTGGTATCGCTGACGAGTGTGGGTGGAGATGAGAGCCGCGCGCCCGATGCAGCAAGTGTTTACAAGTGTGGAGCCCTGTGAAGGAGCTCCGGATGGAGATTGTTGTTTTGTGTTTGCCTTATGATTAAAGTTGTTGCACGTCCGCTGGTTCACAGCCACTTGAGCCTGTTGTACATTAAGGAAATTAAAAAGCATAGCATGTAGCTCAGATTACACTGCACCGAGTCTGCAGCCAGACCACTCTCCAGTCAGTTGACAACATCTTCTGGTGAATTTATGCAAGAACATCAGGCACGAATAGCACTCGAGAGAGAATTTTGAGATCTCAAAAATTGTACACAGTGGCCACTGGTGGATTCGCAAAAACTGCTAAAAAATAAAAAATAAAAGAAATCTCCAGAAATGTACATAGCAATACATTTTCAAAATGACAAACAGTTGAGTCCAGTTAGCATGTTGCTAAAGCTAATTGGTAATTCACTAATAGAAACAACTGTTTAAAACAATCAAACTTATATTGTATTCAATCTGTTTCTGTTTTTAAGTACCTATATGTGTGAGTTTACATTGCATGTATAGGTCTATATGTAGATATTTGTGCATTTGTGTACTTCAGTGTGCCAGGAGACAGTTTGGGAGGCTTATAAAATCTTCTGGGATCGATTACCTGAGAAAGAAGAGTACCAGATCTGGATGAGGAAATGTCAGAATGGTAGTATTAGCGTGTTTGACATTGGCCAAAGCTTTAGTCAGTCAGCTGAGCACCTTGCTTTGATTTCAAGTGTAAGTATTCTTATTACTTCATAGATCACTACAATTGTTATATTCAGACAAAAAACAAACAAAAAAACTTACCTTTATTGTATTTTGCAGAGGGTAGCATCATCAACAATGACATCAACAAGGTAAGAATTGTCCACAATTGTTTGTGTCAAAATAAAGGCTTGTGAACATGAAAATATTGTAATGCACATGAATAAAATACTATAGTAATTTATAGTAAATGCTATAGTATTTTAACCATACTATAGTAAAGTGTTATACTGTATATGTTATTAGTATTTAAAACACTTTGTTTTTGAATGATAAACTGTAATACATAGTGTAGTACACTTTAGTTTTTACTACAGTACTCTATGATTGTAGAAACTACAGTATATGGGCATTTGTTTATATTACTAAAGTTTTATTTTTTCCATAGAAATTTAACGCAATTTACCGTAGCTATTTATCACAGTTTAATTCAAGTACTTTACTAGAGTATGATTCAAAAACAATATAGTATTTACTATAGTATTTTTTCATGTGGGTAGGGCATACCTGTCAACATTTGTCTCTGAAATTCCAGGAGACTGGGGGGAAGGGGGATACAGGGGTTGTCTGAGTAATGAAGTTGAGAACCGGGGGGGTTGGTTGCGGGATTTGTGGATTGGACACTATACCAAAGTTGAGGCTGTACCAAAGTTATGAGACTGGGGGATTTGGTGGAATTATGGGAGCTTTCCGGGAGAAATAACAAAACGGGGGGTGGTAGCGGGAGATGGGTGTGAAATACGGGAGACTCCCAGGAAAAACAGGAGTATTGGCAGGTATGGAGTAGGGCAAGCTTACTGATTTGAATTTTTTCACATACAAGTTAGCGAATTCACCATAGCACACGTCTTCATCTTCACTTTTCTCAACAAACAAGAACTTGCATCACATCCCACTGTTTATAAAGCAACGGTGTAACCACATAATTCCTATATTTGTCTTATGGTAGTGCGCCCACCATCCCATGGCAACCTGAATGCAGGTAGGCATTATGGGCAAAATGAAGTAGTACTACTTTGCAGCCTAAATGTAAAATAATCTGCAAATGACTGGTGTGGAGCTAATGCTAACACTTGATGAACGATCTGAAACATCAGTTCTTTCTTTAGCCCAATGGCTAACTTTTAGCTCACACTAGTACTTTGTAGACAAACCACCCATTAATAGCAAAAATTGAATACAGATTTAAATCATACCTTTAGTCCCTGTTAAATCTAGTCCACTTTCTATAGCTTTAAATACTTAGCACGCTTTATGCTTCCATTTATTTCCTGAAGAGAAAAAAAAAATGTTTTCCAATGCAGAGTTTATATTTTGTCGGTTTTGGGTATGTTCCTGTCCTTTAACTGCATTTATAATTATCTTCTTCACAGGCATCAGACGACGACTACTTCACCAACACAAGCAAATGTGGCCACAACTAAACAAGGTCAGTGTAGTTTACTACATTGTTTGAAACAATATACTTCTTAAACAGTGGATCTAAGTTTGCATTCCCTGTGTTTATACATTTTTAGCTGAGGTCCAGAAAATCTTCTGTTGACTTGATTTTGCAGTCTTTTGATTAAAGTTATGCTCTGATTCAATGTTTATTGGTACTGTAGTCATATCAACATAGACCTAGTGCTTTCTTGATCAGGATATACACTGCTCTTAGAATAGACTTTAATCCTTGTTAGGTACTCAGTGGCTTGTAATAAAGTAGAGGTGTCAGGATCCTCAGACAAAGTTATGTCATTTAGTCAAGTGTAATTAATTATTTGTGCATGGTCTTAGTCACAACAATAGATTATACAGAGTTTGGCTTATATCATGAGGATAATTAAGGACACCCAATTAAATGATGCAATTTACATTCAAAAATAATAATAATAATGAAGTACACTTTCTCTTTTCTTTGCTCTCATCTAGTTGGTATTCTGATTCCCGAGGCAGTGCCAGGTTCACAAGTTGTCACACCGCAGACCTTTGCAGATGATATCGTAATCACAACTATGCCTACAAGGCTTCAAGTGACACCTGGAATTACCCAAAAGCCTGATCTTGTCACAGCCTTTAAGGACACAGTAAAACCTATTTCTGAAACTGGACCTGAGGTCATATTGGGTACTACTTCTGAGAGTCCTGTTAAAGTATTGGATACCATTACCATTAAACATGAAAAAGTTGTTGTAGTCTCAGAGTCTAAATTATTGATCACTGAGAAGACTTCAGAGGACTCTACTTCAAGGAAATATGATTACGAGATTCCCACAACCATTAAGGACTCATTAGGAATAAACACTCCTAAAGTACTAACAAGTGAATTTTCTAAAGAGACAGCACACGGTTTTTCTGATGGTACGGTTAAAACGGTAGCTGTTACTATTCAACAGGAATTTGACATTGTCTCAAAATCTACATTATTAACCACTGACGGAACTCCAGAATTTTCTACTTCAAGAAAATATGGGCATTATATTCCCACTTTATTTCGTGATTCATCAGGGATAAACACCAATACTCCTACAGTGACCACAAGTGAACTCAATGAAGATCTTTATTCAGAATCAGAACAGGAGGCTGTGCAGGATGTTACTCACAGTCCCATTAAAACAACACATGTTACCATTAAGCATGACGTGTTGGATGCAAAGACTACATTAATGACAACTGACAGAACTCCATATTCTATTTCAGTAAAATATGAACATGCTATTCCTACATCCTTTGAGGACTCACTGCAGAAAAGCACTAGTTCATCTACTGAACTCACAAGTGAAACTGTGAAAGAGGATGTGACCGATGTTCCTGTTAAGACAGCATATGTCACCATTCCACATGGAGAGGCTGAAATGGCCACAGAGTCAACATTAACGACCACTAACAGAAATCTAGAAGATTCTACTTTAGGAAAATATGATTATGGGATTCTCCAAGGAATTAGTACTTCTTCAGGACTAATTAGTGAATCTTCTGCACAAGAATTTACTTCACTATCTAAATTGGATATTGGTCAGGCTACTACCGAAGGCCCCCAAACAGTTGATGCAGTTCAATATGTAGAATCTGATGTTGTGTCAGAGGCAACATTGAAATCCACTGGCAGAACTCCAGTAAGCTCAACCTCTACAAAAATTGACACCGATCTTTCCTCAACTCCTGAGGACCTAACAGGAGTAAGTACCAATGCTCCTGAAATAGTCACTAGAGATTCCATTACAAATTTTATTCCAGAAACTGAGGGTGTTACTGAAAGTGTACTTAAATCTGCACCTTTCACCATTCAGCATGTGGATTTTGATGATGTTTTAGCATCAGTTTTAGTGATGTCCACTGATAAACCTCCCAAAGATTCAACTACAGAAATATCCCTTGCTCAGAATCTCTTCCCAGAGGAACCAAAGCTGCCAACTCCAACAAAACCAGAAAAAGTTTCGCCTCCCACATTAGGGTTGCCAAAGGATCAGACAGACAAGGATGATGCTAAAATTGTATATGTGACTACTGTGCCAGAACTGGTTTCACCCACTATCCCTGCATATACTTCAACTGACACTACTAAGGAAAACCTTCATGTGCCAACAGGGGGGACAGTTGTTACATTACTTGAAAAAGATGAGGAAGAAGATACACCCCACACAAACGAGAGCAAACCTATGCAGGTGACAACAGGGGCAGAAATACTAGGTACCACAACAGAGAGTACTCATGGAGTGTGGAGGGAAACCCATGAGCCAATAAATGTCACACCTAATGCTGAAGACGATCATTTGGGCAAAGAAGAGTACATAATAACAGAGATCCCAGAAGTTGCTGAAGTACCAGCTGGAGGGACACCCAAAATGACTGAGGAAACTACAACAGCCACTGAATCTGTGTTCACTGTGAAAGACACATCTATTATTGAGAATAAAGCTGGCATTGTGAAACCTGTCGTGATTACAACAGAGGCAGCTGAACCTACTGAGCTTGGATTTGAAGATTTGGGCACAGACAAAGTAACAATTCTTGAAAACACGCTTGAAGATTTTGTGGGACTAACAAGTGAACCTATTGCTATATCAGGGGGTATAACTGAAGCTCCCGTTTTAGAGGAATCTTATGTGGAAAGTACTGAAAGTGTTTCAGGTAAAGACAAGTCCACTGAAACTACTACTAAGATCACAAGTGAAGCCACAACTGATTATATTGGAACCCCTGAAACTGGCATTGTATTGCCTGTAACCGATGGCATAGAAGATAATCTAAATGCATCACCTAAAAATGATGATACTAAGGAAACACACATTTTTGAAGACACAACACCAGATCTTAGTGTTACTAAGACTGAAAAAGACATACTGACAACTACCATACATGAGGACACACATGAAGTTACAGAACCATCAAAAATTTCAGAGGTCACACATAAAGTTGTGGTGGAAATCACAGATGATGTAGGTGAGACCCGAGGAGATTCCTTACCTGAGACA
Organism: Danio tinwini; assembly: GCA_903798205.1. Taxonomy (NCBI): domain Eukaryota; kingdom Metazoa; phylum Chordata; class Actinopteri; order Cypriniformes; family Danionidae; genus Danio; species Danio tinwini. The sequence goes on along the minus strand of CAIGQZ010001834.1, from coordinate 518,361 downwards.
CCAGAAGTCACAACAGAGACACCTAAGGCTGCAACAGAAGCAGATGTCAAAACAACAACAACTGTTATATCTAAAGCGTCTGAAGTTATACTGAAGACAACTGGAGCCATGTCAGAGACACCCGATGTCACATCTCAGACACCTTTGTTGAAGCCTGAAGATTCAGAGAAGGTTGAGATAGTACCTGAAACGCCGGACATACAAGTGGTTCAAACAGAACACTTAGAAGATGACATCCCAACTCCTGTCTTGAAAGTTGAGGATATCACAGTCGCGCTGAATGACTTGACAACTCCGATTCAAAAGACTTTCTCAACCACATTACAAGACATTTCTAATGATATTTTAGATGAAAACAATGTGGTGAGCACATTCCGTTTCTAGTTATAAATGATTAATTATAAAACTAGTAATGATGAGTTCTTCTAAAATATTTTCTACATTTTTCCCCTGTATATACTGTAGATGGGAAATGAAATTGATGATATTGTGGTTCGACCAGTACGTCCTGTCGGAGATCATATTATGGAGCTAAGTATTAAACTAAGAGGGGAAAGCTATGACGATGCTCTTAGAGATCCATCAAGTAACTACTATCAACAACTATCTACACTTTTTGTCGAAAAGGTGAGTTGCATCTACACATTGAACTACTTCAATGATTGCAATCTATAATACAATGGCCATCAGGATAAATACTGTATCCAGTATTGTACTTTTATAGCATCTCCTTTATTTTGTTGTAGATTGAAGAAGTTTTCGAAAGGCTTCCAGGTTTCAAGAAAATATATGTTCTTGAATTCAGGTATGATAAAAACAAAAATGTAAATAACACATTCTGGTTATAAATAAAGCAAACAATATACATTTATTTCCTTATATCTGTATTTTTCCTTATTTTATCCCAGGCCACAGAAGGACATTGAAGGGTAAGCATCCTAAATTTAATTTAAATACAAATTAAGTCACAGTTAATCACATCTCCAAATGATAAAAACAGATATGAATATAATTTGGGCTATCACTACTAATACAGATGCAATGTTTTACCCAGACCTGATAAATCAATTTCTTCACCCTGCCATATCACACAGCTGCGTGATCCATATCTCTTCCAAAACTTCTAATGAGAAATTCATCTGCCTGAGTTTTCCACCCACCATATGTAGTGTTTTATAGAGCGTTGCTCTAAAATCAATTTCACACTGTTTTCTTAGTAAGGTCATGTGCTTGCTTTGCAAAATCAATTGACTGAATGGATAGTCATACTCATTTAGGTGTAACATCAAATGTGTGTGTGTCAGTTGGCTATTTTACTTAAATAGTCACCACCTTACAGTAAGTGGGATTAGCTGCTGTGCTAAATGCATGCCAAGCATGATGGGATTAATGCTAAATATTCTCTGATCTCGAGTTTCAGTGCAAGGAATCCCTTAGGTTTATCAACAAGGCTTTGTTTATATCAAACATTGCATATCTGCATATTGAAAACTCAATGAGGCCTGTTAAAGAACCTGTGAATAGAGAGGTTGTCACTTAAATCCATATAAAGCTAATTAGCATTTTTTAAGTTTCAAGAAATCAAATCCTGGTGGAGATCTTAACTTTCATGGGGAGAAAATGGATCTAGTCATAAAGTCACCAGATTTTCTGACCCTCGTAGGAAAAGAAAATATGTAGCAAAAAAAATCTAGGTCAGTTCTCCTTACTCCCAGTTCTTTTTATTATAACCTACAGCTGGCTGCTGACTATTATGTGACACATTTGGTTGCTGACTTGATAATAGCCTGGAATTTATTAAGCCATTCTGCTGCGACACAGCAATAGCTTAAACCGGTATAAAGTTTTGTGTTGGTTAGGATGGTCTATTTAATGTTTTTAGAGAGATTTCAAGCTAGTTAAACCACCTGACTGATAAGCTCAGTTTAAATATTTGCGATTGAACATTGTACAACTGACTTAAATTTACCAAACATAATTGAACAACTATGAAGCTCTACTATACTAAGCTGGTTAAGCTGTTTGTTTAGTTACAGTGTCATTTAATGCATAAACAGTCCTATGCATATTTACATTTAAATTTACATTTAAGAATGTTGCAAACAGTTTTATACATTGCAACTTACATGACATTACCCAGTGAGCTGCCTGGGGAGGAGTTTGGGGTTCTGTGGCCTTCTCAAGTGACCCACTTCAGCCATGGTATTGAGGGTGAAAGAGAATGTTGGTTATTCACTCATCCCATCCTCACTTATTCAGTCATCCCACCCACCTACCCTGCCAGTGGTGGGACTCAAACCTGCAACTTTTGGAACACAAGTTCAACTTTCTAACCGTTAAGCCATGAATGCCTGTATGTTATATTGTTTTTTGACCACAGGTGTTTTCTTCTTATTCCTTAGAGGCCTGGCAGTGGTGGTGCACTATGCTGTGGTTCTTGAGGGGGATGGAGCAGGAATAAGCAATGAGACCATGGATTACATTAACCTACATTCCAACATGGTTGAGAACTCCTTCACAGATCCTGAGGAGCTGCCCACTGTCGTCTACACCATCACCGACTTCCGAAACTACATCACTGAAGCCCTTCACAAGGATAATTTTATCAGAAACGCTACTCTGAATGTGGACCCTGATTCTTTGCAACTTGAAAATGGTAAGACATTTTCTAAGAAACAAAGGCACATTTACTGCTTTTCAACCAGACCTGGTTCTGAAGCTGAGGCCAGTGCTTTGCCAGATGGTTGCACTCATTTAGAACTGACCCATGTTTCCACTGAAAGAGAGTGAAACCAAATTGAACCAGCCCAATGTTCCAGATTTGGCACCATAAACTGGTGGCTGAAAAGCTGCTGGCTAAAAAAGCAGTATTAAGTGAAGTTTATTTATAAACTAATTTCGAGAGGAGCATGTTCTTATGATTAATCACTACTGGTGCCGCATTAACTAGTGCATGATTCACCAATCAGACGAGGGTATTGTTTGAAAAGCTTTGATTACGGTACTGATACATTAAAGGTGCTGGTTCCAAAGTTTTTTTCCTGTTTAAAGCTTGAGTCTTCTATAGTCACACTGTGTACTAATACTGTACCAACCAAAAAAATTGTATTACACCTGCTGCAGCCAGGGTACAGCAGCAACATTCCTTGAATATTACATCAGAATAAAACTAAAGTTCTTAGCCATATTGGCCTAGAAACTTCTTGATTTGCGCAATCTTATACATGATGTAACTACAGAAGATTAAAGCAATAATGTGCAAAATTATCAAAACTCTTTAGTCATTTTTAGAAAGATGCTAATGGTTTAATCTGACTCAAAAATTCATGCTTAACTTCGAAAACAATGCTCCCGCCGGACCCGGAAATTGGCTGAATTTGTACAAAAATGGTAAAACTCGACTTTATCTCTAAGTGAGTTGAAAATGACCCTATTTTCAAAACAAAATTGAGCGTTCTTTTAAAGGTTCATAATAGGAACCCAAGACTTTGAGTACTGATGTCTTTATACACATTCAGGTTTTGGTTTTTGCTCTGTCGCAGTGGTCAATTCCAAACTGTAGCTGAATAAACCCAAAATGCAGTCTGTTGACAATAGTAGAATACACTTTTACATGGATTACATGGTATACTTTTACATGGTTTACACTTGTATGTGGTTTTAACAGAAGCAAAGAGCCTCTGTTGTACTTATCTCTGGTTCTAGCAAACTGATCTTGTAGCCCTCAGAGCCAATCTTTATTGGAGAGATGCCAGTATGGATATAGACTATGCATGATAAGTTTTTAGTATAATTTGATGTGATTTGTCTCTGTTTTGACTTCACAGTGGAGACATTGCTGCCTTCCAAACCAACCAGCAGACCGCTTGACTCCAGTGACATGATGGTGAGTCAATGGTCATTGGCAGGACCACCCAATAAGTGGGTAACTACGACTGTCCAGTCCAGGTTCCCTTTCCAAAGCTGCATGTTAGGATTATTATTTTTTTTTCACTTTAGTGCAGTGAAATCACTTTGAGTGTGAATGTAAATCCTTCCAAAGCTGTTAACTGAAAAATGAGTCACTCTAATTGCAATCACATGTAGGTTTTTGTTGTTACATGATAAGAAAGATTACCTTGCGCATAAAATGGGGTTTCATGGTATGTCATTAAAACAGATTACAGCCCAGCTATGGGATAATACAGCAGGTCTGTAAAACTATTCAAGTCAATTTTCCAGCTCAAGTATTCTCTAGACACAAGTAAGCTTGCTATTTTATGAAAATTGTTTAGCTCAGGCACTATGAAATATTGAAAAGAATCTGTTTTTAATCTCAGTGTGACATAGATTTTATTGCAGAGGCTAAGCAGCTTTCCTCACAGTCTGTAGTTTAATTAGAAAGACACATTGGATCCCAAACATGGCAATAATCTAAGAATTTACTCTTGGTTTTTCTCTTATATTTGAAAAAAAGAGCACTTTTTTCAATACCCTTATTAAGTAGATTTACTGTCTTGTTTTGGCTGGTGTGCTGTGTTCATGTCTGTATCTGGCAACATGTGTTCTCTCTCTCTCTCTCTCTCTCTCTCTCTCTCTCTCTCTCTCTCTCTCTCTCTCTTAGGTAATTGTATGCATTCCTCCAATGACACATGTTAGTCACTTATAGTTGATGCAATAAATATAGTTGTAATCAAATGTATACACATATACAGCAAGTTTTAACTGGTGGGGTGTGCAAAACTAGTTCTTCTGGTTACTTTATAGACAGTGAAGCCATTTGTCTTTTACTAAATGGACCTAATTCAAGAAATATGAGCAGAACTAATTTCTAGATAAACTGTTCACAAAACTAATCTTATGTAAATTATTGTAGTGAATTGAATGTGGCAGTTTACACAAGAATGGTTTTATAAATGATTTACACAGAATTTGGTCGTGCTCATGTTTCATAAATGAGCTTAAAGTGTACAACTGACAGTGATCTACTTTCAGTAGCACCTCACTCATTACTTGAATGAAAATAAAATGGTGTGAATAACTCATGGGTGTATACCAGTTGTTAAATATACAACATGACATATTCCAAATCTACATCAAGATCAAATGTTAATTTATGGTGTATGGAAAAACAAAAAATCTGGTCAAATGTCATTATCCATTGACCAATTTTGGAACAGATTCTCAGTACGGTGTGAAGATCATGTGCATGTGTACTTTCCCCCATTGACATTTTTCTGGAAAAAAATATGTATTTCCAGTGTAATTTAGTGAGAAGTTTAAGGAACATTTGTTCCACTTCCAAGTGTAGATTTTTCAATCTTCCCATTTTTTTGGATGGTCAGATGGTAGGAAACATACTTTAAGCAGTCTACATACATTCAGTGGAAATTTGCCTCAATATGGAAAGTTAAAATGGATTTTGTCTCATGTTTTTGTCGGTGACATTTATGTAGATATACCTTACTGTTATTCACTTCAGTAGTACTAATCATAACCATGTAAACATTAAATCCTAGGATAACGTTCTTGCTTCAGAGAAACCACCAGATGTTCCTGGGCAGGAATTATCCAACAATAACATCTTCATTACAAATGATGACATCTTTGATCTCGACCCATGGACAGGTGGACAAAGTGAAGACAGAAATGCAAATGATGTAATCATTTTTGAGGAAAGTCCCACTCAGTCCCCAGTAGAAGTGTCTTTGAAGAACGTGGACATCGAAGTTACTTCTAAATCTGAAACTTCAAGCAGTGCCCCTGTTCCAGGTACACACAGTGATTATTTTGCTGTGAATTATTCCCCTGTAAGGTACACTGCAAAAAAAGCTTTTCTTACTTAGATTTTTTATCTTGTTTCTAGTCCAAATATCTAAAAATTCTTAAATCAAGAAGCATTTTCTAGACAAGCAAAACATGATGTCTTGTTTTCAGAAATAATATGCCAAAATTAAGTTTTAAAAATTAATGTAGTTTTTCCTTAAAACAAGCTAAACAATCTGCCAACGGAGTAAGCAAAATAATCTTATGTCGAAAGGAAAAACAAGATTATTTTGCTTACCCCATTGGCAGATTATTTTGCTTGTCTTAAGGAAATGCTCACTTAATTTTGGCATATTATTTCTGAAAACAAGACATCATGTTTTTCTTGTCTAGAAAATGCTTCTTGATTTAAGAATTTGTAGATATTTGGACTTGAAACAATATAAAAAATCTAAGTAAGAAAAGCATTTTTTTTTGCAGTGTAGTAATATGTTTCTAAAATAATGTGTTCTTTTTTTCAGATGAAGCTGTTGTTGAAGAGGAGGGATTTTTACAGACTGCAACTACAGTCAGTGCTATTATAGACACAATCACTGAAGTTACTTTACCTACAGAATCACCTCACAAGGTAGAAGGTACACCAGTATCTCCTGTAGAACCTCCTGAAGTTGAGGAAACTATTCTGAGTGATTTAACAGACCTTGGTTCAGGCTCAGGATTCTCTGGAGATCACATAGGCCCTGACATCTGGCCATGGTCATCAGAAACACCACAAGAAGTGTTAAAGGAAGATACCAGTGATGAGATGCACAAACCTCAGGAAAATCAGGAATCTATAGTAAAACAGCTTGTGCCTTCACATCAAGATGTGACTCCTGAGGAGCAATTCTTGGATAGGGTTCTTGTGACCCAAGACATTCGTACCAATCCTCACTACACAACAACTGACCAGGCTCCGGTATTTTGGACAATGGAGACTTTGACTGTTGAGCTTTCAATGCAGACGCAAGTAGCCCCTGAACATTATGATGATTATTTTCCAGATGAATCAACCACTATGGCTACACTTGTGACTAATCAACCTTTGTTGCATGTCCACAATCCAGTAAAAACAAAAGATCAGGATGCATCACAAAGTCCTGAGACAATAAGTTTAACTGCTGATAAGGACTATACAGAACGACTTGTTACACCCACTGTGATCCAACCAAGCACAACAGTAGCTGTGGATAAGCATACTACATCAGACAACAAACAGAGTCCAGAAACTATGGGTACATTATCTGTAACACTGGGCTCCACAATGAAGTCCACTGAAATCTCTTCAACTACCCAATTACCTGTGATCATCAACATGGATACCGTTTCAGTGGAAGGTCCTACTACTTCTTCAGAAGCTGTTCAGCATTCTGTAAATGAAGGAATCACAGAGTTACCTGCTTTGATCTGGCCAGAGATTGAAGGATCAGATGAAGAATTCAAGGTTTTAGATGAGGAGATGGAACTCATCAAATTTGTGCCTACAGAAAGCCCAGTGACTGAACTCTTAGAAGAAGATTTAGTTGGTGATGAAATCTTGGTTGCAACAACAACAACAACAAAAACATCTCCATCCTCAACAACAGTAGCGACTGTGGTAACAAGTTTAGGTCATTTAGCCTCCTTGACTCCTGAAAAGGACTCACCTTTCACTTGGATATCACATTCATCAATAGATGAGGATGAATCTGCGCTAGAGTCAACCACAGAACCTCTACCCACCCAATCACCCACTGCTTCTGTTCCTCTAAAGACAACTACACAGACTTTGATGCACACGTACACAGCAACTGTTGCAGGGAAGCCTGTTTTATCAGATAACATGGATAATAAAGACTCAACCACAATGGCCGTCATTACAGATGTTTCAAAACAACTAGAGACCCTTAGTTCCAACTTTGTACAATCATTTTCAGAACCAACATTTATACCTACTGCCCACATAATTAAGCATGGAGAAACTTCAGATGACTCTATACAAGGTGTAGTTGAGACTGGAGAAGTTTTAGATGACTCTGTACACGATGTAATTGAGCATGAAGACATTTTATTTGGCCCAGTACAAGATGTAGTTGTATCTGAAGAAACTTCAGATGACTCAGTACAAGATTTAGTTGAGACTGGAGAAGTTTTAGATGACTCTGTACACGATGTAATTGAGCATGAAGACATTTCACTTGACTCCGTACAGGATGTAGTTGTGTCAGGAGAAACTGCAGATGACTCTATTCAAGATTTACTTGAGCATGAAGGCACTTCATTTGACACAGTACTAGATGAGGTTGAGTCTAGCGAAACTTCAGATGAATCAGTACAAAATGTAGTTGAGCATGATGACACTTCAGATGACCCAGTTCAAGATGTAGTTGAGTCTGGAAAAACTTCAGATGATTCTGTACAAGATATAGTTGAGACTGGAGAAGTTTCAGATGACTTAGTAGAAGAGGTACATCAGCAAGGAGACATTTCAGACGACTCTGTACAAGATGTAATTGAGTCTGGAGAAACTTCATATGACTCTGTACAAGATGTAGTTGAAACTGGAAAAGATTCAGATGACTCAGTGCAAGATATATTTGAGCATGAAGACATTTTAGTTGACTCAGTACAAGATGTAGTTGTGTCTGGAGAGACTGCAGATGACTCTATTCAAGATTTACTTGAGCATAAAGGCACTTCAGTCGACATAGTACAATATGAGGTTGAGTCTAGAGAAACTTCAGATGACTTAGTACAAAATGTAGTTGAGCATGATGACACTTCAGATGACTCAGTACAAGATGTAGTTGAGACTGGAGAAGTTTCAGATGACTCAGTACAAGATG
>CAIGQZ010001834.1:494671-509742 GCA_903798205.1 Danio tinwini | reverse complement strand
AGATGTAGTTGAGACTGGAGAAGTTTCAGATGACTCAGTACAAGATGATGTTGAGACAGGAGAACTTTCAGATGACTTAGTACAAGATGTAGTCGAGCATGAAGACAACTCAGATGACTCAGTACAAGATGCAGCTGAGTCTGGAGAAACTTTAGATGGATCTGTTCAAGATTTAGTTGAAACTGGAGAAGTTTCTGTCGATTCAGTACAAGATGTAGTTGAGCTTGGAGACACTTCAGTTGAATCAGTACAAGATTTACTTAAGCCTGAAGAAACTTTAGATGATTCTGCACAAAAAAATGTTGAGCCTGTAGAAACGACAGACAACTCTGTACAGGAAAACACTATAAAGCCAAGACCTGACATCAAAGGGGTCATCCTACCAACAGAGACAGTGAACTATGAAAGTGCCACTATGAAAGTTCCTGCTCCAGTTAACCCCAGCATAACAGAATTTAAAGTTTCATTTGACATTTTCCCTTTTGACAGCCCAACCCATGAAGAAGATGATGGCAGTGGGTTTGCTTATGGAACTGACTTAGCAAGTTTAGCCTTGCCTGCCAGTCCTGGAAGGGCATTAATAGTGTTTTTTAGTCTCAGGGTCACCAACATGAAGTTTTCCGAAGATCTCTTCAACAAGAGCTCTACTGAATACAAGGCACTTGAGCAGCGATTTCTGGAACTGGTAAGATATATTTGTCAGGCTCAATTGGTGATCCGCTCTTTGGCATTTAGACATGGACATAGCCAATTAACTGGGGATTAAAAGTTATTAGTTAATTACCTTGCTCTACTTTATGCAGAGCAACTTGTCAGTAAGAAAGCCTTAAGTCATTAATGACAACAGTTTTAAGCATGTTCTTAAGCAGTAATGACCTTATAGAGCCCAAAGGGATGTTATTGAATGTTTGGGACTGTTAGCCTCTGTAACCATTCCATTTATTTATTTATTTTTTTTCAAGGAAGTCATCAATGATAACAAAATTGTCGCTTTGTGAAATAGTCTACACATTATTGGGTTTAAGTTTTCATAATGCGCATTCTAAACATACACAAAGCAATACAACAGTTTAGATTTGTTGATGTTTGTTGTTGAACATTAAGGGAGTTTGTTAGGGGCTTTACTAGGCATACTATCCGTTAACTTAATTAGCATAGCTGTCTTTATGAACAGTAACTAATGAGATAATTGATGCAATTAGGACCTTCTTGACATCCATTACCGTAACTAGGTATGTGTGATCCTGCTTTCTATTTTCACTTTGTAATTATTCTTCTCAATGTTTGACTTTTGTAGCTCGTACCATATCTACAGTCCAACCTCAGCAATTTCCAGAATTTAGAGATTTTGAACTTCAGGAATGGCAGCATTGTGGTGAACAGCAGGATGAAGTTTGCCAAGCCAGTTCCCCATGGTGTGACAACAGCAGTGTACCTAATCTTAGAGGACTTCTGCAACACTGCTTACCAAACTATGAATCTTGCAATAGACAAGTATTCATTGGATGTCGAATCAGGTAATTTTTATTATTACTTGAGGCTAAGAATATTCTAAAATGTTCTATGCTGATTTAAAGATCAGATGGGATGAGATTTAAAGTCATTCATAAATACTAAAACTTGTACCAGGTGTGTCTGGTATTTACTAACAGTAGTTAAAGATAATCACAGTAAGTGTTTTTGCATTTATCCTACGTTCAGCCTTCGAGACGCAGAGTTTATGAATGTTCTTTAAGTGAAGTTTTTTTATAAACTAATTTCGAGAGGATCGCATGCTTATGATTGACCACAGCTGGTCCCGCATTAGCTAATGCATAATTCACCAATCGGATGACTCCTAACTCACTATCAATAACTAGAGTTTTTTTTACCTCAGTCATCTTTGTCTTAAAGAATGCCCCCTTTCACCCCTACTCCTCCACCTTTTCCTTGATAGGGTGGCACGGCAGCCCAGTAGCACTGTTGCCTCACAGCTAGAATGTCACTGGTCCAAGTCTTTAACAAGCCAGTCAATGTTTCCGTGTGGAGTTTGCATGTTCTCCCCATGCTTGCGTGGGTTTCCCCCAGGTTCTACGGTTTCCTCCCACTGTCTAAAACAGGGGTGTCCACACTCGGTCCTGGAGGGCCGGTGTCCTGCAAAGTTTAGTTCCAACCCCAATCAGACACATCTGGGTTAGCTAATCAAGCTCTCCCTAGGCTTTCAAGAAACATCCATGCAGGTGTGTTTAGGCAAGTTTGAGCTAAAAGCTGCAGGACACCGGCCCTCCAGGACCGAGTTTGGACACCCCTGGTCTGAAAACTTGTGACATAGGTGAATTGACCAAACCAAATTAGCACCATAGATGAGTTTTTAATCAATAGCATATCTCTCTGTAGCAATCCCCAATTTGTCATTAGCCATAAATAAGCAGGGGAGTTCTCGAGACCTGAGCTCAAACTCCCCTCCCGCCCTGCAAACGGGAGGGAGCCCTGGGCTCGAGGATCTTATGAGCTCAGGGCTCTCTCCCGGGACAGCATGCCAAACACACTTTATAATCAATCATCAGCTAAGTGTGAACTCTTGAAAAAAGTGCCAAGTTAATGTCAAATAAGACAGTTGTCATGCCAACAAGCTACTGTAAACAGAAGCTCACATCGCTTGTCCCACCTTCGAGTTCTACTGATTGGCCCATTTGCAAAACAATGACTTTAACATTATATGGCTTTAGGCTGTTCATGCAGACAACAACAGTGTTGACATTATCTACACAATTTTTTGTTTGTTTATAGGCATGCATGAGTACTTGACAACCAAAACATAAATTGACTTCATGTGTGCTGATGTTTAGTCTTTTTTTTTTTTTTTTTTACAAAATAACATGGCCTGGCATGGACAATACAGCTCTCTCTATTTTCAAAGATCCCTTTAATGGTATTTTGACAAATTCAAAATTGTACAAAAGATAAGCTTTTCCATTTAGCAGACTCACATTGGATACTCACAGTGGACTCACACTGGATATCCAAATAGTAGATTTCCAGCGTTTCTGAGTGATATTGAAAAGTTCTCTTCTGCACTAGAGGACACAGGGTTAGAGTTTTTCAGTTTGGCTTTGGAAAACCTTAGGCCCAGTTAGGATGAGTGATAGGTGATTGATTCTGTACTGCAGACAGATTAGAGGTGATTTATTCTAGTGAGACGTGCAGCGCTCAACGCATCAGGCCAGTGACTCATGTTTGTTTGTGTCTCTGTGTGCGCGCATGTAAATTCTGTCTGAGCTCCTTTGTCAACACGACATCTCTAATGACCAAAATCTGATGCTGTTGAATCAGAAAATTTGCTTTGTTTTGATGACACATTTTGAAATGCTTTACAGTTGCTTTTATAGCAATCAGATCAAATGTGGAAATGGTTACATTTCTTAACTGACATTGTAGTTTTAATATCATTGCATTCCATCTTGATCCTAGATCAGATAAATCAATCACATTATGGTTATGTTTTTATATGGATATTTGCTGCAGTTTATTCAAAACCAGATTAAAAAAAATGCAAAAATGGCTTCAGTACACCTCTTCTTTGATGCATTTAAAAAATAATAATTCAATTTTATTAAATTAATTAAATTTAGTTTTTAAAAATGTGTAAAATGTCATATGGTGTGACTGAAAACTTTGTATTATATTTTATATATATTAATTTATAAAAAAGATTTTTTTATATTTTTCTTGTAACTTACTTGTGACTTACTGATTTAGGTTAAGAAAAAGTACTTAATTTAAAATAGTATAAAACATTTTCACTGGTATTTTGCTTGTTACTCGTACTTTGTAATTATACGTTTCTTTAGTATTGTTAATTTAATTGTATCTGTAATTGTTAATTTGGGGTTTATTTATTTGTAATTTTCCATTTTAATTTTTGATTGGTTTCCGGTTAGTAATTTTAGTTATACTTTTGCATTAAGTTACTGTATATTGTTTTAAATAAATAAATCATTTATTTATTTATTTTTGTTTTTAGTTTCAGTTTTAATTTTATTATATTATTTTATTATATTTTAACAATTATAGCTTTAGCCAAATTCAAATGTCTCATCTCATTTCATCTGCGCTAATCCTACTGACACACATATCATTTTATGATGATGAATGCATAATACACTTGTCTTTCTCTTTACCAATAGGTGACCAGGCAGATCCTTGTAAGTTCCAGGCATGTAACGAGTTTTCCAAGTGTTTGGTGAACCGCTGGTCAGGAGAGGCCGAGTGTGTTTGTAACGCTGGTTATTTCAGCGTTGATGGCCTGCCATGCCAGAGCATCTGCGACATCCAGGACGACTTCTGCCTAAATGATGGGAAGTGTGACATAATACCTGGCAAGGGCGCCATCTGCAGGTGTGTGCTTTAAAAACAACTGTTAACAAACACTCACCGGCCATTTTATTAGGTACACCTTACTAGTATGGGTTGGTCCCCCTTTTGTCTTCAGAACTGCTTCAGTCTTTCATGTCATAGATTCAACAAGGTTCTGGAAATATTCCTCAGAGATTTTGGTCCATATTAAAATGATAGAATCACGCAGTTGCTGCAGATTTGTCGGCTGCACATCCATGATGCGAATCTCCCGTTCCTCCCATTGACACCAAATTGTGACCCTACCATGCGAATGTCACAGCAGAAATCGAGACTCATTAGATCAGGCAACGTTTTTTCAAGCTTCTATTGTTTAATTTTGGTAAGCCTCTGCAAATTGTAGCCTGTTTTCTGTTCTTAGCTGACAAGAGTGGCACCCGGTGTGGTCTTTTCTGCTGTAGAACATCTACCTCAAGGTTGGACGTGTTGTGAATTCAGAGATGCTCTTCTGCATACCTGGGTTGTAACGAGTGGTTTTTTCAGTTACTGTTGCCTTTCTATCAGCTCAAACCAGTCTGGCCAATCTCTGACCTCTGGCATCAACAAGGCATTTGTGTCCACAGAATTGCCGCTCACTGGATATTTTCTCCTTTTATGGACCATTCTCTGTAAACCCTAGCAGTTTCTGAAATACTCAGACCAGCCCATCTGGCACCAACAATCATGCCACGTTCAAAGTCACTTAAATCACCACTCTTCCCCATTCTGATGCTCAATTTGTGATTGGCTGATTCAAAATTTGCATTAACGAGCAGTTAGACAGGTGTAATAAAGTGGCCGGTGAGTGTACACAGTATGGGTGGCACATTGCTAAAAAAGTAAAATTACTTAAGTTATAGTAGATTTTTTTTGTTGCATTTTTATGAGCTAACACATTGTTCTTGTTTAAAAAGTAAACATTAAGCTACGTCAAGAAATATAATTTGTGATGCCATCATTTTAAAAAGACATACAGTATGTGGCGCTTTTCAAAACGTAAAATATATTTTTGGCCCGCAGACTCTGTCTGAAGTGTATGGTCAAAATACCTCATAGATCATTTATTACAATTTAAAATTTGCCCTTGTTTGGGAGTGAGCAAAAACAGGTTTCATGTCTGTCTCTTTAAGTGCAAATGAGCTTTATTATTATACTATATATGCACAATATATATGGATTGAACACATTGTAAAATATGTGATATGTTGTTTTGGTCATTCTAAAATCCCTCAGCCAAAGTCTGTCAAAGCGGTTCAGTATTATTACCTCCAGAACTATTTTGAATGGGACTTCATTGTGTTAGGTCTTGATTCAGCTGAGGTGCAAACAGTTTATTAAATAAGAAGAAAAGTGGCTTCTCCTACCACAGTAAATTCCATGGAAGTGACAATTTTGTTTTCTTTGACTCTTTTGAGTCCAGTTTTGCGCCAAGTTTAATTAGCATCTTTGGATGGAAACATAGCTAGCGAATGCTTCCTGGAATTTCTCAACTTATGCTCAGAAGCCTCGACACAGTGTGTAACATGACTGCTTTCAACTTTTTCACAGCTAAAAACACCTCAATTTTTAAAATTGATGTGTAAAAACAGTTGAACAAATGGGTTTTGTGACACTTTAAAGCTACCAGAAAGCCAGACTTCACTCACCCCACTGTGATTCCAGGTGTCGTGTTGGTGAAAACTGGTGGTATCGAGGAGAACACTGTGAGGAATATGTGTCAGAGCCACTGGTGGTCGGCATAGCCATTGCGTCCGTTGCTGGATTTCTCCTGGTGGCGTCGGGTGTCATCTTTTTCCTGGCCCGAACTCTGAGAGACCAGTACGACACTGATGATTCAGAAGACCCTTTACGGTACAAACCGTGCTTACAACAAACACACATTCAAATAAATCATAACGCTGTATGTTCTGGAGGAACAAGCAGAACTCCTTGGCAGATTGATTGCAAACGCTTTAATTCGTTTTTTAGAAGCATAAATGTCAACCGTTCTGTCAGTGTTGTGAATGAGTGCTATAAAATTACACATGTGAGTTTGTACTGAGGCTCTAAAAGAAAAAAAATATGAAGAAAGTGTTGCAGGTCCCGACATGTTTAATAGCTGTCAAAAGACGACATTTGGTTTTCTCACCTGTTGAAAAGGAACCATATAATCTTATAACTGCGTTTCAGAGCACTTTATTTTGATGTCTTCCATTTACACCTAGTATCAAACAGGCTGATTGTTCATATTTTCATGCACTAATCACTTTTTATTGCCAACGTGTGAACTGCTTGTAACAAAACAAGGCCTCCCCTGACTTTCTGTTGTTTATGAAAGGCTTAAGGCAGATTTATATGTGAAGGTTTTTTTTGGGATGAAGCAAAAGGATGTCACATATCCATGTTGATACATATTCACATGTCTATGCTTTCTCAGGTCTGTCATTTTTTTCTTAATTTTATTTTGTTATTGAGTTTAAACTATACAGCACATTTACATACTCTAAACAAAAACTACACTAGTAAATATATAATAGTTAGTGAATGGATAAATAAATAAGCAATTATTCATTTATTAATTGTTTATAACAACAATGCTTACTGACAAAAGTCTATCCAAGTTTTACGAAAAACTAATTATAAAATGACTTCTAGTTGGTCATTTGGTATCAGAAGTGGCTTATATGAAAAGCAAAGGCCTCTAGATGATGCTTATTTTACCAAAATAAAATATGATCAAGCCTTGATTTTTAATTATTTAATTAGGACAGTAAGGTCTGACTTTGCTAAGACAAACGTCTTGTCACTTAACAGAAATAATGTACAGTATAGAATATAAAGTCATGGTGCAGTGGAAAAAGATTAAATGTTGTGTTTGACTCCCATGAGCCTGGACAACTGCATCCATACATCTCTGCAACGAATCAACCAACTTATTAATAAAGTCATCTGGAATGGCGAAGAAATCGTTCTTGCAGGACTCCCAGAGTTTATCAAGATCGCTTGGATTGATCTTCAATGCCTCTTCCTTCATCTTACCCCAGACATGCTCAATAATGTTCATGTCTGGTGACTGGGCTGGCCAGTCCTGGAGCACCTTGACCTTCTTTGTTTTCAGGAACTTTGATGTGGAGGCTGAAGTATGAGGAGTGCTATCCTGCTGGAGAATTTGCCATCTTTTATGCTTTGTAATGTAATGGGCAGCACAAATTTCTTGATACTGTACCTCAGGCTGTTGATGTTGCCATCCACTCTGCAGATCTCTCACATGCCCCACATTGAATGTAACCCCAAACCATGATTTTTCCTTCACCAAACTTGACTTATATCTGTGAGAATCTTGGGTCCATGCGGTTTACAGTAGGTCTTCTGCAGTATTTGTGATGATTGGGATGCAGTTCTACAGATGATTCGTGGAAAAAAATCTACCTTCTGCCACTTTTCCGAATGATCAACTAGAAGTCAAGTTGTTATTTGTCAAGTTTTTATTTTATTCAGGTAGTGTAGAACAGAAAATGAGATGTAAGAGTTACAAATATATTTAAACACACAATTATTAAGTAAATCCAAATTGTCGCCTTGGAATTATAATGCCCCATTCACACGGGGCTTCAGCGTCAACGCTTGACAAAGGGCGTGTCTGAAGCTGACGCGATCGTCATAGTAGCGTCAGCCAATGAAATTAGTCAGCAATAGGCCACTGTCTGAGCTGGTGCATTTGCATACAGCGATCTTATTGGCTGACGCTTCTGTCGCTGCTTGAAGAGTTGAGCAAGTCCCAACTTTTGCAGTGAGCAACGCCACTGAAGCGGCACCGACGGATCCACAATGCAGTTCCGCAATGCCTGACGTCACCCATTCAAAGTGAATGGGAAGCGTTGAAGCTGACACCCCTTGTGAATGGGGCGTAAGGTTCTGTCTGCGTTCTGAATGATTGCATTCTGTAGTAAACAGTATGTGTGTAACATTTGTTTTTTAAATAAAATCTCTAAAATGTAAGCAACTTCCTTATAAAATAATGTAAACAACTTCCTTAAAAAACATCCTATAATATATATAAGTTGTCATTTAATAAGAATATGTCAATAACAATTTTGACAAAAATGTCAGACAGAACCTTATAATTCTAATGGAGATGAAATGTTATTTATTTATTTATTTATTTATTTATTTATTTATTTATTTATTTATTCATTTATTTATTTATTCATTTATTTATTGTTTGGTTTGTAATAATGCTTAAATAATAATATTAAATATTAATTTAATAGTTTCAATCATAAAAAAAATCATATCACTGAAAGCTGAATCAGTCATTTGAATGCATGTTAACATCAGGTGAAAACAAAGGTTATAAATAACTCTGCAACTACATGCCAACTACACTAAAAATGACATTTGCTCTTTGTACAAACTGCTTATTTGCAGTAAATTAAGCTGAAACAACACAATTCTTGAGTTTTTGAGCAACAACTTAAATGTTTTATGTTCAATCCACTTAAATTTATAAAAACAAATAAGTTAATTCCTTCATGTTGTCCCAACACAAATTGATTGTGTGGAACTCTAAAGTATTCATAGCCACTTGATAATATTAATTGACATTTACCACCAAAAACACTCATAATCAGTAGAATCTCTGTTGACCATGACTATACTCTAATGACCACTTGTTGACAAGCTGTTGTCGAGTTTTTTACAATCACCAGACCGGCTGTCAGAAACCATCAAATGAAGTGTGACTGACCCCAGCACAGAGTCCTGGAGCATACATATGCTATATTTTATGGCAAAGACGTGTGTGTGTTTGCTTTTATGGCTTTGTTGTACAAGCGAGCCAGAACACACAATCTGTTCTCACTGGTCGTTATGGAACAAACACTCTTAAGCAAGTCATGTGCAGGTTGGATCAATTATCTTTTTGCGAACAAGTTGTTCGTTTCGTCCTGAACACCCCTTGCATGTCAGTGCATCAATACGGTGATATCAGCTTTTTATATCCGTCGGCTCTAGAAGATATTACAGTTTCCCACAGAAAGATCTGGACACTTAATCCACCTGGGATTACAGCTAAGCGTGACTGAATTAGATACAATATAAAATAATATACTATTTATTTTATGGACAATTTTGTGGCTGTCATTTTTTTTTATTTTACACAAGCCAAAAAAATACATTTAGACCAGTTGATTTGGATCACAATGAGAGCAAAAATTATAACCTAAAGAGTTATTATTGTTATTTATTATTGTTGTTGTTGTAATTATTATTATCACCATTTATTTATTTAAAATAATTAATTTAAAACAAACAAAACAATATCAACAATAATTTATTGTTCACAACCCAAATGATCCTCAAATTGATAGTGTTTTATTGATTTGCACATTCTGTATTAAAATTTAATCAAATTACATGTAAAATTTACTTTCTTGATTGTTTAGTGGGTCATCATAATTGAAAATAAGTTAATAATAATAATAATAATAATAATAATAATAATAATAATAATAATTGATTAACTGATTATTCAATTGACTGTTAGTCGATTAGTTCATAATAACTCAAAATGGTAGCAATAGTAACAATAATACTTTGTTTATTTACTTAGACCAATTGAAGTATCTTGCTTCTACCATTCACCTGTAAACTACACAGTTGATTTGGATCACATTGAGAGCTAAAAAATATAACCTAAAGAGTTATTTTTGTTATTTATTATTATTATTTTTATTGTTATTATAATAATTATTATAAGCATTTATTTATTTAAATTAATTAATTTAAAAACAATATCAACAATAATTTATTGTTCACAACCCAAAATGATACTCAAATTTATTGTGTTTTATTGATTCACACATTCTGTAGTAAAATAAAATAAAATTTAATGTAAAATGTAATTTCTTGATTGTTTACTGGATCATCATAATTGAAAATAACTTTATAATTATAATAACTATTATTATTATTTATTGTTTATATTCCAAAATCCTTTATTTGTTTATTTATTAGCTAATTTGTTCATTCACTTCTTCATTTATTAATTTTATTTATATTCTTAATTGTACAATAATAATATTATTAATAATAATAACAGTAATAATGGTCGGTTGTTGGTCGGTTAGATCATAATAATTCAATTGCTAGCAAAACAATAATACATTGTTTATTTACTTATTTAAAGTTATTAAACTGTCTGTCTACTATTTACCTGTAAACACACACATCCAGAATGCATCTGCAGGGGCACACAGGGAGATGCTGTCAGGCGTGAGGCATGACGTAACGTCTCTGCAGAGGATCAATGAGTGATCCTGATCAACAGAACACTGGGACAGAAGAGCATTGAGCTGCTCTCACTCGCCTCAGATAATCCACTCACTTTTTCCACAGCTACACTATCTGACCCTAACAGATATAAATAAAGAGCATCTCCTGCCTTTACCAGCACACGCTTTCTTCCTAATACAGCTGGAGATTTGCACAATTCACTGGATAACATTTTAATTCTGTCATCATTTACTCTTATTTAATTATTCCTGTATAACCTGTTTGAGTTCCTTTTCACACTAATAATATGTACAAGCACATATTATTAGTGAATAAAGGTTTATTTTTGCACAGTTCTTTGCACATCACAAAATTAATACCACAAAACAACTTTAAAGTGTGTATAATTTACAAACTGAACACGATAATATGCCCCTGATGATTAAAACCTTGCTTGTGTTTTAGCCTGGTCAAGCACAGTTCTACAAAAGAGAAGAAAGCAATGTAAAATCAAAGTAAATGTGGCTACAGAGAAATGTTCACTTCTAAACACTATTGGTTGGGTTTAGGGAAGGGTTTGGCTCAGTGGTTCACTTGGTAATACAACAAGCTCCGCCTTCTCATAGATCTGAATAAGAAGAACTTGGATCTGAAACAACAAAACGTACCCTAAGTCAGTGGTCCCCAACCTTTTTATTACTGCGGATTGGTCAATGATTGACAATTTTACCGCGGACCAGGGGTGGGGGGCAGGGGGGCGTTGGTTGGTAGATTGCTAGGTGACCATCAACCATTTTCTTAGAGGATGACAAGCTGACAAAACCTTGCTGTCACTCTGATACAAGTTTTATTACTGGAAAACATTACAAAGCACTGCAGTGTTTGGGTGTTCTGTGTTTGTCTGAGATGTCTACCAAAATGTGTTCCATACAAGCTGAAGCTGATTGGTTAGTTCTTGTCACGAGACTCTAGGTGCACTCGCAGTATTTGTTCATCTGCGTGCGTCTGGAAGGAGTGAGCGCCGTGCACCTCCATTTGCAAATAACGAACTTGTGCGAACTCTAGAAACACGATACACGAACGGTCCCTAAAAAAAGGTCGCCATCATTTGTGATTTCCAGCAGTTGATCTTCTTGCACAGACATGGTAAATTCACTTAATTTGTTGACAAATGGTTTGCGGATCCATTCCTTGGCAGTTCATGGGTCTTTCACTGGACCTTTTTCCCTAAGCAAAGAAACTTTTCAAAGACATAGTTCTTACTAATTTTGCTGCTCGTGGGTTAAATTTGGGAGCTCAAGTGACCGAGATGTAAGCGAGAGAATGCGGTCGTTTTCAGAATAAAAGATTTTTCAAAATAAAAGATCGTTCACACACAAATAATGAATGAAACTAAACAATTAATGATTTCAAAGCTGATGATTGATAATAAAGCTTGTTTGGCATGCTGTCCCGGGAGAGAGCCCTGAGCTTGTAAGATCCTTGAGCCCTGGGCTCCCGTTTGCAGGACGAGAGGGGAGTTTGAGCTCAGGTAAATCTCGATAAACTTCCCCGGCTTATTCTAGCTGAATGGTGGAAATGGATGACCGAGGAGAGGAGTGCTTGCTTAGAGCTTGACTATGGTATCATGTTTGTGTGTTCAATTTACCTAGGGTGCGTGTTATTTGGACTGTGGGAGGAAACCGGGGAACCCGGGAAAAACCCACGTGAGCACGGGGAGAACAAGCAAAACTCCACACAGAAATGTTGTCTGATTTAGTAGGGACTTAAACCAGTGGCATTCTTGCTGTGAGGCAACAGTGCTAATCACTGGGCCGCCGTGTCGCTCATCTAAAAAGGAGGGAAAGTAGAGGTGGGTGGGGGTTCTTAAAGACGAAGATATTGAGATAAGAAAACTCTGGTTATTTATAGTGAGTTAGGAGTCATCTGACTGGATAATTGATTATAGGCTAATGCAGGAACAGCTGAGAACAATTATTAGCACGTGATCCTCTCGAAATTTGTTAATACATAAACTTCACTTCTTGTACGGCCCGGTACCAATTGATTCACGGACCGGTACTGGTCCGCAGCCTGGTGGTTGAGGACCACTGCCTTAAGTAACTTATGTCAGATTCGCAAAAATGTACACAGTGCCCTCTAGTGGATTTGTCATCTGAAACGTGCAACAAAATGTACCCGGAGCAACACATTTTCAAAAGACAAATATTTCCAATGAGCCTGGGCTGTCTTTTTTGCAGATAAGCAGAAGAATCATTTACAATACTTCTTGAAGTTGGTGTCTAATCTGACCTTTATATATCTTTTTTCATACAGATATGCTGAGAACTTGCCATCTCTAGAAAGAGCCACCAAGTACAACCCGATGTTTGAAAGTGAAGTGACTGCAGGCCATAATCAGTATTATCGGCGTTACCCAGAAGCCCCAGCATTTAGCACCGGCAGCACCGAGATCTCCACTGACTTCAGCAGCGAGGAGATACGCCACATCTATCAGAACAGTGAACTTACTAAAGAGGTGAGGAGCCGTTTGCTTTCATTGTTTAGTTGACAAATTATCTCTCCTATGTTAATAGCACAGCTTTTGAAAGTTGCAGTGAATGTTTTGTCAAATAGAATTTTCACCCAAAATTGCTGAAAATACACCCAACATATGCAGAAAGTCTTGGAAAGTTTTCTCACTCCAATGCAGCAAATATTTAGTCAATACTAAGCTATTAAAAGCTCAATAAATAGATTTGATTATGAATGGATTTATTATTGAAATTTAACAATTTTAAAAAATAATTTCATATGAATATAATAATTTGAATATAATAAGACAAGGCTAAGCATGATGTTTTACTGCTACTGTAAATCTATGAAAGGTGCAATCTGGTATCTCTACATGGTACCTTCAAAATTTAGACGAATTCGACCACAAAACAGTGAATAACAGTGAATATTTTTTTCCAGAAATGTTCTTCAGACAACATAGGCTCATTCTGAAAAATGTACCCCTATATACATTTTTGGAGGTCGCAACTTATGTAGTCAGAAGTACGTATGGCTGCATTTTGTCTTTAAAACAAATGCTAGGTATAACATCGTTCCTTTTCGCTCTACCAGCTGACCGCTTACGCCCTTATGAGCAGCTTTCCACTGTTACCAGTTTGACCAGTAGCCCGCCATGTGGCAGAGTTGACCACGACGACGAGGTTTGAGTCCGGGTCAATCTGTGCTTTTGAAAACACTATTGGTTGGGTTTAGGGAAGGAAGAGAGTGGGTCAGTCGATCAGTCAGTGAGTCAGTCGACAGTGGCCTCTGGTGGATTGAAGCGAGAACAGCAGGAGCGATTTGCACTCGCGGGAGATATTTGAGATCTTAAAAAGTGTACACAACGACCTCTGGTGGATTCGCGAAAACAAAAACTGCAAAAAATGTACCTCCTGGGACCTATTTGGCGCTCTCCAGAAATGTATACAGCAGTACGAATGTGCCTGGCTTGACTTCACAAGTTGGCATTTCATAAGAATTTATATAATTCAAGTTTTACACAATTTAAAATATTTTGGAGTAAAAATATAAATGCAAAATCACAAAGGTTTATGGCTGAACGTAGTTCTCATACTAATACAAACAAGTCCCCAATTTTCCAAAAAACACAAATCACATGAAATGAAAATGTCAAATTTAAAAAAATAAGCAGGTGCTAATGGTACACGGGGTACGTACAGCAGTACAGCTGTGCAAGTTTATGAGAGTGGTCTGCAACATTACTTAATGTTTTAATAGCGCTCTCACCACATGTTTGTATATATTCCTCAAAAACATTCCTAAAAACACTGCATGTCCTTCAACTAAAGCACCGTTCCCTGCAGCAATGAAACTGTCACAGTCTGCGTGACTGATATACACTTACGATAAAGAATATTCTGGCAGCGCTGAACAATGGAGAATTGTCAAGCATGTCCTTTTTGGAAAACAATACTTGATGGGGAGATAAATCATAATTCTTATGCAACCATCAGAACCGAATGCGCTAAACAGTTTACTTTCTAAGCATGAAACGTTATGAAAGCAATAGAGGAAGCTTAAACCTTCTGGTGTGAATGAAAAGCAATTGCTGCATCAAAAAAAAAATGTGTCTGTAATTGAAGCTCACCTTTGCTCTGGCTTTAGAGTTGGTCTAGACGCCTAGAGGTAAAAGAAGGGTCGGGGTGAGGAGATTGGCTCTGTGTTATGTAACTGTCTATCTTCTTCTTCTCCTTCTTTTTCACCTTCCTGCTCTCATAACAGGAAATCCAGGACCGTATTCGTATTATAGAGCTTTACGCCAAGGACCGCCAGTTTGCAGATTTTGTCCGACAGCACCAAGTGTGAGTGTTTGAACCATCAAGCACCTATTAAACCTATCTGTCTATCTATCTGTCTATCTATCTATCTATCTATCTATCTATCTATCT
>CAIGQZ010001834.1:483034-493220 GCA_903798205.1 Danio tinwini | reverse complement strand
TATCTATCTATCTATCTATCTATCTATCTATCTATCTATCTATCTATATATCTGTCTGTCTGTCTGTCTGTCTGTCTGTCTGTCCATCCATCTGCTTATATATCTACAGTGCATCTGGAAAGTATGTATAGCGCTTCACTTTTTCCACATTTTTTATTTTACAGCCTTATTCCCAAATTGATTAAATTAATTTATTTCCTCAAAATTCACACACAATAACCCATAATGACAATTAAAAAAAATTATTGTTGCAAATATATTTAAAATTAAAAAACTGAAAAATCACATGTACATAAGTATCCACAGCCTTTGCCCGAAGCTCTAATTTGAGCTCAGGTACATTCTGTTTGCACTGATCATTCTTGAGATGTTTCAGCAACTTAACTAGAGTTCACTTGTAGTAAATTCAATTGATTGGACATGATTTGAAAAGGCATACACCTGTCTATATAAGGTCCCAGGGTTGACAGTGCATGTCAAAGCACAAACCAAGCATGAAGACCAAGGACTTAGCAACACTATCTGTCTTTTCATCTACACATCTTTACACACATTTTTAAAGTGATATAGAATATTATGCACATTAAGCATGTATGCCAGAGCCTAGTTTTTCCTATATTTATGTCTAAAAGATTCCCAACACTCGCCATATTCCAAATTCCCTTAAACACTCATTTGTGACACATGACAAAAATATTCAGATGTCAAAATATTTAAAGGCAGTTTAAAGACTCAAACCAGTGCAAATGCTCTCATCCAAAGACAACATTTTATATTAAATTGAAAAAAGCCTTTGAACAGCAGAGAATTATTTATTTCGCATTTGAAGTATGTCTTTTCGAGACAGTCCATTTCTGGACATGAATTGAACTCTTTGTGAAATGGTAGGTAATACATCTTTAAAAAGGCTCAATGTTCTGAATTACAATGGCATGGCAAGACAAATCCAGACAGCGGGCCGGCTCGTGGGTGTTCTACCTGTGCCAGGTGCCATATAGAGTTCCAGACAGGTGGAGAGTACCAGACTGAAAAATGAACGCTGGTTAACTGTCATACCAGCTGCAGGCACAGGGCAGATCGCTCACTGTAGTTTGGAGAAAGGCCACACACACGCTCAGGCTGCGGTCCAAAATCTAGTGAGCTGACTATATAGGAGGCATTATAGAAAACCTCCCAATGCGAGGCCCATTCCAAGTGATAGGCTTTATGTAGTGTGCAAAAAACCTTAAAAGGGGTTAAATGAAAACAGTGCTATTATAGCTGCTGACATGTTGTTAGCTTAGCAACATACTCTATTAGCATGTTTTGTGTGTTTTCGCTTTTTCAAAAATGTACCTCAACACTGAAAAAAACGAAAAAGTATAATTTCACTCAGTATTTGTGTATGCTTTGTATTTCTAACCTAGTTCTTAGCATGTTTTTAGCTTTGCAACATATTAGCATTTCCTCAATGAGGAATGTTTTAAATTGCCCCATATAATCATTGAACAGTTTCATTTATAATTCATAAAGATAATGTCTTTTCTGACTCAAATTTTTTTTCATTGTTAGCAAAGCTCCATTAGCATCTCATGTGTTCTTTATCAAAGTTTGATTTTCCCCTGTTTCCCAGAGATGGGTTGCATCTGGAAGGGCATCCGCTGTGTAAAACATGTGCTGGATAAGTTGGCGGTTTATTCCTCTTTGGCGACCCCGGATAAATAAAGGGACTAAGCCGAAAAGAAAATGAATGAATGAATAATTTTCCCCTCATTAAAATTTGTTTACTTAGTATTTAAAATAAAATAAAATGTTAAAGATAAAGAAAGAAAATACCATTTCACACAAAAGCTGTGTATTATGTGTATATGTAAGCTAACAGAATGTTGTTAGCTTAGCTTCATATTGTTTTTGTGTCTCCAGTGAATCCATATACCATTCATAAAAATATGTAGATAAAAATGTGTGTGCTTTATTGTTTGTATATATGCTGTGTACCCCGCAGGCACATGACGTCAGATTGACATTGTACCCCAACATCATGGGCATGTTTCATTTTGTTTGGAAATGAAAATCAGCTTGACGTCAGAACCCAACATCAGGCCGACGTCAATGTCCAACCTAAAATCAACTAAATATCAATGTCTAATGATGTTACAGCTTGACGTTGTGTGACGTTATTACTATGATGGTTTTTGGTTGCAGTGCATTTTGGTTGCCATACCTGACGTCAAAATGACGTTGGTTTAAAATGTTAACTTTACATTGGATTTTGGTCACTTTCCAACACAACCTAAAATCAACCAAATATCAACGTCATTTGATATCACTATTCATTCATTCATTTTCTTTTTGGCTTAGTCCCCTTTTTAATCCGGGGTCGCCACAGCGGAATGAACCACCAACTTATCCAGCACGATTTTACGCATCGGAAGCGTGGGCTTGATATCATTATTAGACATCAAAATACCGTTGTTTTTAGATGCTGGCTAGACATTGAATTTTGGTCACCTCCTAATGTCTTATGACGTTGTGTGCCTGCTGAGTATATACATACATTCATTAACTAGTAGCATGCTGTTAGCTTAGCAACATTTTATTAACGTCTCCGTCAAAATTTCACTTGTGAAACATTCAAAATTTAATTCAATTACTTAATACTCACATGAAAAAAAATAGAAAATACTGTAGTGTGTTTGATCTATACTATAGTAAACTATACTATACTATAATAAATTATAGTATTTACAACTCTATAACTATAGTGTTATAACCAATATACTGTAATAAATACTAAAGTATCTTTTATTTTTCACTTCAGAAAATTGTAATGTATTGCAGTATAATGTATATATAATTGTAGAGAACTACATGTTGCGTAACTCTAGCTTTACTATAAATTACTACATTATTTTCTCATGCTGCCCATTTATGCAGTAGACAGCAAGGCTGCTTTCTAGGTTTGGAATAAAGCTCAATAATAGAGATGAAAGGCAGGTGTACAAATATATATACATGTAAAACAGATCACATAATACACGTCTGAAAACAAACCAAGAACATTCTTTGGTTCTTAGAAGCAAAACTGGCAGAATATCTACAGTTCGGAGCTTCAAGTCATCAGTCAAGACAATAATATTTGACATACTGATTAATTCAGCGTCACATTACAGTTTTTCTCAGTCGCTTTGGTGCATTTCTCAAAACACTATTTACATTTGCACAACAGTTAATGCATTTCTCAAAACAATTAGTACAAACTGCAAAACCTAGTGGATAACCTGCAAAAGCATGTCACTTGCTCAAAATGGATAGCTCATTCCTCAAAAGCAAGTATTCATGTCAATGAAAGTGTCAGTGTCATCAAAATGAAAAGTCCTGCCACCATTGTTTATGAACAAGATATCAAATGGCTTTGTCATGTTTTCATTATGACAGTTTTTCCAATGCAAAAAAGTCAGATTTTGGTGACACTTCCTGAAAATGCTCAAAACAGCACTGTATACTATTTGCACAGCCATTTGAAAACAACAGTAAAGTTAGACATCACTGCATTTAGAGAGGTATCTGAGTACAAGACACTGATTATGTGTGTTTCACATTTTTACTGCAGATGCTCTTTACAATTCTAATTTATTCACAGCATTGTGCAAAAGAATAAATACACCCTTATTTACAACAAACATAAACTTCCTTTGGGTAGAGCTGTGCACAACTGTAAACCATATTACAGTACATATTGAAATTGAACCTACAACATACACAGG
Source organism: Danio tinwini (assembly GCA_903798205.1). Lineage (NCBI taxonomy): Eukaryota > Metazoa > Chordata > Actinopteri > Cypriniformes > Danionidae > Danio > Danio tinwini. Next base: position 489,474 of record CAIGQZ010001834.1, on the reverse strand, counting down.
TCTGTAAATCATTCATGAAATTGTTCAATTTAGGAGACATTTTCAGAAAAAAAAGATTTAAAGTTTTTAAATAAAATGAGCTTGACAGATTTTAACAACTAGTTTAACATTTATGTATGTAATGACTCAAGTAATGAAATGAGAACTATTAGGTTTATATGGAATGACTATTCAGCATTCACAAGTTTAGTTCATTTTAACTGACATGATAATGTTACAAACAGCAGAGAGTTGTATAAAAGCAATTGATGCATGTCCAGAAGCATTTGCAATTTGTTGGAAGGAATGAGAAACTGCTACTATAATGTGCACAAATGACTAATTGTTTAGAGAAATGCATTAACTGTTGTGCAAATGTAAATAGTGTTGTGAGAAATGCACCAAAGCAACTGAGAAAAACTGTAAACAAACTCTTTTCCTCAAGCTAGAAAAACTATCAGTGTAACAAATACATTTTATTGCTTTGTGTTCATTTTTTAGGGCGCTTGACGCTAGACGAGAGAGCTCTTCCAATTAAACAAGGTTGCAAACCCAAGGTACTTGAAAATGGTCTACTTTGTAATTTTTGACATTATAAAAATATTTATTGCACCAGTAACTAAATTTTCTCTCTCCCCACAGACACTTGCCTTTTTTTCTTAAACGAAAGAAGAGATCTTCTGCCATGTTGGACTTTGCAGGGTATAGTTTTTGAATAACGAAAAGGAACTAAACAGTGATCTAATGTAGAAAAACAATGTATTTGCAATTATGTTTACTGTTTTTACCAATGGGATGTTTTATTACTGCGTTGTCAAGGCCATATTCATAAACATATGTCAGTAACACATATTCATATCATCTGACCACAGCGGATCACACAAGCATATGTCTGGGCATCATGTTGGTTTCTCTCTTTTTTAATGGAAAGCCTGTATTTCTTTCTTGTGGTTTTTCATTTGTCAGTGCCTTCACTTTGAGTGTTACTCTTCGTTTTTATTTGCAATGTGGGACATATTTTATTGTGTCCCGAAACACGGGCTGACTGAAGAGAGAACATTTCGCAATAGCTGTAGTATTTTAATGAACACAGAGAAGATTAGTTACATAATTATGTTTGCGTCTGGAAATTTTACGTTTTTTTTTTGTTGTTCTATTTTTGTGCTTTTTGACTAAAGATGCTAAATTGATTTCCAATGTTTCTTTTAGGACCGTGTTTTGTGTTTAGTAACTCTCCTGCAGTGGTTAATTTTTCTACTTTTGTAAAACACTTGCCACACACAAGTGTATTAAATGTGTTTAATCAAAATGTGAGCATCCATTATCACGACAGATTTCTGTATATTTTTAATATTATTGATTTCCACAATGGTGGCCACAGCACAACTTCTATTTTTCGAATAAAGAATAGTGCACAATTTTCTGCATTTATAGCTTTTTTTGTTGTAAATAAGTAACTTTTGTCTGATTAAGTTGCAACTGTGTACAAAATGCATGGATTAGAACTACTTTGAGCTTTTATTAAGCAGTTTGTTTGAACGCTTATTTTCATTTTCTTTGAAAAGCCTATTTAGATTTTCTTTGTCTGATTAACCCCTGCACTATGTTCAGGTACTTAAAATGATATTTGCGTCTCTGGCCAGACGCTTACTGCTGCTAGGTGTCTGCCAAAGGCTTACTCAATGACAAGTTGCCTTATATACACAGGCTTGCACTGAACAGGGTGGCTATTAACCAAAAGTTATTTAACTGTTGCTTTTATCCAGTGCGATAACTTCCAAATCCTCTTCTGAATCAGTCTTTACCACGGGTGGAATAAACACAGACTGGTTAATAGCATTAGCCAACTCAAATATCCCTAGTCTCTGATAACAGTCTATTAAGACTGAGGTGTTGTGTACATTAGTGCGTTTTCGTTTTTTACATTGACGGTTTGGAATAAAAACGCTCCTCATCCACACTGGCATTTTTATTGCGTTTCAGAAAAACTGACCCCGTCCACACTATTCATTCATTCATTCATTTTCTTTTCGGCATAGTCCATTTATAATCTGGGGTCGCCACAGCGGAATGAACAGCCAACTTATCCAGCATATGTTTTACACAACGGATGCCCTTCCAGCCGCAACCCATCACTGGGAAACATCCATACAAACTCATTCACACTCATACACTATGGACAATTTAGCTTACCCAATTCACCTATACGACATGCCTTTGGTATTGTGGGGAAAAACCGGAGCACCCGGAGGAAACCCACATGAACACGGTGAGAACATGCAAACTCCACACAGAAATGCCAACTGACCCAGCCGAGGCTCGAACTCCCCATCCACACTACAGTTAATAGGCTAAAAATATAATGTGTGACCATTCACGCTTAATAGTGATGTGCATATTTTTCAGGCATCTGTACTAACAGTCTACCAGTTGTATATGTAATCTGAGAGATTCTTAAAGGATCAGGGAATGATATGCAATAGTCTAGAGGACCAATCAGAAAGTGATTATGGATAGCCACATCTCCGTTTTCTACATTTTGTGTTTCAGTCTGTCTGTACTAAAACAGAACACCAGTGCTTCCAAACTAAAATGAGGTATTTAGCATTTTCATAAAGCTTTCATGGGTTGAAGATGCCAGAGTATTGTGAAAGCCAGACGTAATCATAACAAAACATATGCACCTTAAAACGAAAATGCATTAATGTAAATGGCACACAATGCGTATTGAACAATGACATTGGCTGAAATTCTATAGAAAGTCTCAATGGCCCTGCATGCACTCTTTTCCCCCTTCCATGTTACACAATTTTCATGTTGATTCAGTAAATAAATACTATGAATGAGTTTGAGGCTTTTAATAACAAGAAAACTAGAGAGTCATTGTTTCAAGGTGTAGTCTTTGGCCATAATTTGCTACCAATTGGACCAGACATTGGGCCAATGGCTCTTTACATGGGTACATAGTGTAGTTTATGAATCCCTCCCTTGCAGAATGATATTGTAAATATTAAATGGTCTACTTAGGTTTTGTCGTAAGGAGAGGTGTCAAAGCTGAAGTTCTTCTATGGTAATTATCATGTAATTTGAAGTGTTAATTGGATTGGAAACCACTGGACTGCAATTATTGGAGAAGCTGGAGCAACATGCAGTAGGTCCTTGTTAAAGGGTTCAGAGGAGAGGGAATCCCCGTAAAAGTACACCAAGTTCCCCTTGTTTACTCCAGACAATACACATATATTATTTGAATTGTGCAAAAACAGTAACTTGACTCAAACTTGCCTGAAATGATGATGCATGCTAAAGACAACCTGGTTTGGAGTGCCATCTCTCCAAGCCAAGGTTATGCAATTCTGGTTTGACTGTGACTGCGGAAAAAGTAAAGTGATTTCCGAATTTCCCTTGGATACTCCAATTATTACTGTTCCTGATCCTAAGATGGACTGGAAAGTCAAGGTCAATGAGTAGGCAAGATTTCCCCAGGCACCTTTTGATCTAGCATTTTCTGTTCACTTATGGTGTCTAACCTTTTCTTCTTTCCTCTCTTTGCTGACTTTGGTCTAGAAGACACTCAGCAAGTAGCATCAATAAAACTTCTTGTGCCAGTCCAGGGTGTGTAAGGTAACTCTGCCATGGAACAAGTGACTTAACCTTTGGATGCATAATGCCTGTGATGCTCAGTTCTTACAGACAAAGAGAAAGAGGGAATCTCCCACTTCTCGAGAGGAGAGCCACTGTGATATGGAAATGGTGAGGCAGCTTCCTTGGGATATCTATTGAGCCAACTCTCTGTCCTCATCCGTCATGAAAACCTTAAGTATCTCAGCTGTTGCTTGATTCTGGAAAAATGGCAGGCCTCATGTCGCTGATCTGAGCCCTCACACAGTCGACAATTGCCTCCAGCGGATGAAATGTAAAAAATGTTGCGTGGACCTCCAAAACCACAACACGTTTACAGTCAGCCCCCATCCAAGAACCAACTCCTCCTGTGAACTATTACAGCAGAGCCATGGAAACGCATGCACAACACAGGCCGGGAGTGGCTGAGAAGTGGCGGCGTTTCAAGCAATGCACCTCTAAAAGTGGATAGTGACATCAAGTCGGTGTGTGGGAAAGAGGGATGTCGCACCGACTGGACGGGTGAATCAATCAATTATGTAGCGTGAATATGTCACAGGGTGTAAGGCGAAGCTGACTCATCACTCTTAGCGCTAGGATTAGCGACCGCATTCCCTCGGCTGTTTATTTGTAAAACTTGGAGATGTTTTGGCTTCTCATTTGCAGATTGATGTGTATTGTGCACATGTCTGAATCTCGCAGAAGTTAGAGTTGGGAATGCTGAGTTTGCACAGCTGAGGATACAAAGAAATCCTTGAGGCAAGAATTGCTTTTTGGGGCCAGCAATCAAAACCTGGCTGCATTTATGATTGATCCGTAGTCACTTTGCACATGTGTGGACAGATGTGTTTGCAGTGCGCATCCCGTGCGTTGATTAGCCCCGACAGACATGCTTTAGCATTCCTCATGCATGTGGAGATGGATGTGTGATAGATGAAGCTAGGTGGGAGTCTCTGGAAAATTCGGGAAACCCTGCTTGGATTGGTGACAGCATAAAGCGTTGAAAGATGATTTTTAACGTACAGGTGAATGATGTATCTTTCTCGCATCTCCTCCATCCTGCTTTACTATGCTCCCATGCACTGCTGAGACTACAACGCATCTGTTAAGCTGTTTTAGCCATTGCTGCAATTCAAATGGGGAGGGGGGATTTTTGGAGCAACGTTTTGGAGGTGGATTTGTGCAACTGTGTTTTTACTGAAACAAAATTATTGGATAATTGTTTCATATCACCGGCACACCCAGTGGGCATCAAGCCTGCTGTCAAACTGGCATTAAGCATGACGTCGTCAAAAAAAAAAACAAAAAAAAACATGCAAATCAACTTGATGTCAAAACATTGATGTCCAGTTGATGTCCACACATTTGATGGCCTTTTGACCACCAGAATGTATTGTAAGCAAAGTTTTATCAGTGTCAAAATTTGATTACAGGACTGACCTGAAATAGATTTTTGATGTGTTTTATGACAACAATATTAGATGTCAATATGATGTCATTTAAACATGAAGCTAGTCGATTGACATCAAATTGATTTGCATCGAAACGCATTCATGCCGTTTTTACATTAAGGTGCCAACTAAGCATATATATTCCCCCAAAATGAAACTTTGCTGTTTTAATTTTCTGACTCTCAGGTCATCCAATACTTAATCCACAGATTCCTTAAAAGGTCCTGAGTGCTTTCACGACAGTCTGAAGCATGAGCATTCTGTTGCATACTGAAGCAAAAGTATAAAGTTATAGAGCCTAGGCTTGAATCAGCGACCTTCTTGCTGTGAGGCGAACATGCTACCCACTGTGCCACCAGTATGTTTCAATCCACCTACTTTTATGCACATTTTGAAACATCGAAGCAAGTAATTTATTATATAAGAAAATAATTTCCACAGTGGCTTCTCCTACAGCTCCAAACTCAGTTTTTCTTTTGGATATTTGGCGTCAGGTTGTCAGAAAGTGATCATTTTGTTCTCAAGTGATGATTTTGTTCTCTTTGCCTCATTAAATTGAAATGGTGATTTATTCTTGTGTTTTTTTTTGTTTTGTTTTGCTGTATTCCAGATTTATGCTTAAATCTAATTAGAACTTTGATATGGAAACGTAGCTAATGTCGCCAGGACTGTTTCTGAGTTTCCAGAGAGTAAGGTAATAATGCTGTAAATAATGCTTAGTTTCTTGCAGACGCTTCATAAGGCCTTAATCATAAGATATCATCAAAAGCCTTGGTTTTATTTTCCTTTTTTTCTGTTAGCTTTTTTTGACTCTCGAAAGTGCTCGCAGCCATTGATTTGCATCTCAGGAACCACATAGAAGTAGGGATTAAAAAGAAAATCTTGTTTAACGTTCTAATGTTCTTGGATGTTAACTTATCACCAGTTATGAATGTGGTATATATTTGTATATTCATTAACTAAAATTGAACTGAATTTGCATTAGATTAATTTGCAATATGCACTAAACCATTCCTGCCACTTGGGGGCTCTGCATTTACACATTTAGCTTGTGAGTGACATTTACGGCTCTCACAGCCAGACGGTGTAATCAGTTGCACTAATTTTTACATGCTGGGCAGTCGGCTCACTTAAACGCAACTAAATCACTGAAACCTCAGTCCACATTTGCCCATAAGATGATAACTGGGTGCTTGATTGTTTGTTTGTCTGTGTTTAAGTGCAGTTACTGAGAGACGCTTCACCACTCTGCCTGTTTTGGAGAGCAGGCACTTTCATCCAGGTGTTTTCATTGTATGGAAGCAATTACTTCCAAGCACAGTTGCCTAGTACATAGCATGCAAGAAACAGATAGATAGATAGATAGATAGATAGATAGATAGATAGATAGAT
>CAIGQZ010001834.1:466865-483024 GCA_903798205.1 Danio tinwini | reverse complement strand
ACAGACAGACAGACAGACAGACAGACAGACAGACAGGTGATTGAGGTGATTGTTCTGTGCAAGAAACTGAACATTTACAACATTAACTTTAGTCCATTTAACTTTAATGTTTACCATGTCCTATGTATAGTATGACACTACACTCACCGGCCACTTTTTTAGGTACACCTTACTAGCACCGGTTTGGACCCCCTTTTGCCTTCAAAACTGCCTTAATCCTTCCTGGCATAGATTTAACAAGGTACTGGAAATATTCCTTAGAGATTTTGTTCCATACTGACATGGTAGCATCACACAGTTGCTGCAGATTTGTAGACTGCTCATCCATGATGCAAATCTCCTGTTCCACCACATTCCAAAGGTGCTCTATTGGATAGAGATCTCGTGACTGTGGAGGCCATTTGAGTACAGTGACCTCATTGTCATGTTCAAGAAACCAATCTGAGATGATTCATGCTGTATGACATGGCGCGTTATCCTGCTGGAAGTAGCCATCAGAAGATGAGTACACTGTGTCTTAAAGGGATGAACATGGTCAGCAACAATACTCAGATAGGCTGTGGCGTTGACACAATGCACAATTTGTACTACTGGGCCCAAAGTGTGCCATGAAAATACCCCCCACACCATCACCACCAGCCTGAACCATTGATACAAGGCAGGATGGAACTATGCTTTCATGTTGTCGATGCTAAATTCTGATCCTACTACTTGAATGTCGCAGCAGAAATCGAGACTCATCAGACCAGGCGACGTTTTTCCAATTTTCTTTTGTCCAATTTTCGTGAGCCTGTGCGAATTGTAGCCTCAGTTTTCGGTTCTTAGGTGACAGGAGTGGCACCCGGTTTGGTCTTCTGCTGCTGTAGCCCATCCGCCTCAAGGTTAGACGTGTTGTGCCTTTAAAAAATGCTCTTCTGCATACCTCGGATGTAACGAGTGGTTATTTGAGTTACTGTTGCCTTTCTGTCAGCTTGAACCAGTCTAGCCATTCTCCTCTGACCTCTGGCATCAACAAGGAAATTGCGCCCACAGAACTGCCACTCACTGGATATTTTCTTTTTTCGGACCATTCTCCATAAACCCTAGAGATGGTGGGTGTGAAAATCCCAGTTGATCAACAGTTTCTGAAATACTCAGAACAGTCTCCAACAACCATGCCACGTTCAAAGTCACTTAAATCACCTTTCTTCCCCATACAGTGTGTCTAACAATGAAGATAAATTACTAATAAGAGTTGTTTTTCTTTTGCTATCATAGGACACATTTAAGATACAGTTCAGTAAAAAGAAATGTAAAAAAAATATATGAAAATATTAGGTTATATATAAGTTCAAGTGACTCCTTGAACATCAGACTTCTTCAAAAATGGCTGTTTATGAAACAAGTTTATTGCCTTTTTATCAACTGCCCATATAGTGTTTGAACAGGAGAACAGACAGATAGAAGAATGACCATATGCAGGGAAGTCCAGAAAAATGTCTAGCCAAAAAAGAAAAAAAAGAAAGACGGAAACGCATGAAAGAATGTAGTATTTTCTGTGGGTGATATTAAGCAGAATTACAGTGCCGGAGCAGAGAGAGAGACACAGAGCCAGACAGCAGCACGTGGCTGGACTATTTCTCTCCTTCTCTTCTCACGTGGCCGTGAAGAATTGATGCTATGAGCCAGATTATTGGCCGAATGGATCCAGCAAGCAAATGACATACAGACTTCCCTCCTCAAAGCCTTGGACTGGCTCAAGAGTTGTGTGTGTGAGAAATAAAAGTCTTTGATTTGGACTGAGACTGAACAACAATGTCTCTGTTTCCATCATTCATGCAAATATATGCATTTGTGTGTAAACTGCCAATGTGAATGTGTTGGGACTGTTGTGTGAGCGTGCGAACCTGCTGTTCACGTTGCGCTTCATCTGTCAAGGAACATTGGAGAGATTTGAATGATGAAGTTTTGATGAAAGAACATCTCAAACCTGCTAAAAGATGCTGTTTTAATGCCAGTCTCCTACGCATCTCCCCCTGACCAACACCACATCACTACCAATTTACCAAGAAGAGAGTAAATGATGGAATACATTCGTCAACAAGGAAAAACTTACACAATCGTTGAGCTGAAAAATACCCGTTGGGTTTTCTTGTGTTCCCGCCCCACAATACACAACCGGGGTTGAGCGGAGGAAAAGAGTTTGAGCGCATCGCTCAAAAAGAAGGATGTTTTGAAGACCCATCGGGACGTTTCCTGTCAGTGTCAATTGTTTCTGAAAGGCCCGCAGAACCTCCTCTGAGAAGTTTTAAAAAAACAACACATCAGGGTGAAATGACTGTATAATTGTAACGTTGTTGAATGAAGATAAGTGACAGAGATTTACCCGTTTTTTTTATTGTCGGAAAATAGGTTTAGTCACAGTAGAATGTTGATATAAATACAGCAGAGCCCAGGGTAATGGGAAAATAATGGGCACACAGCTACAGTAAGCTAGAGCAGATCGTCTGAGAGGCCTTGAAGTCGTTTAACGGACAAATCGTACAAAGTCGCACCAGCAATCAGTCTGCGGTAACGGCGGAGGCCGGGAGCCAAGCGGGAACTCTTTTTTCCGTGCTGGTACTCATTAGATAGCCAGAACGATTAGTGTTGAGACAGTTCAGAAGAAACTCACTGACAGATGTACACATGGTTGATAAATGTGCAACTGTTACAGAGCCTGAAATAAAGTACAGTAGGTGTGGCAATGACTTATCATAGAAGAGGTTTCAAGTCAATGCTAAGTGATTTTTGCATTTCTAAATAAATGTTCTTGTTATATTAAATATGGAATGCACTAACTGGCCAGATTTTAGTACCTAGTTGGGCCCGTTGGTGGCTGGAAATAATGAAAATATAACCACATCAGCCATATCACATAGCCATATGTCTGCAGCTCAAGACCAGTTACTCACTGAAGCTAAACAGGGCTGAGCCTGGTCAGTACCTGGATGGGAAACAACTTGGGAAAACTAGGTTGCAGTTGGAATATGTGTTAGTGAGGCCAGCAGAGAGTGCTCAACCTACGATCTGTGGGAGTCCTGATGCCCAAATAAAATGAAGAAGACACTGTACTGTCAGTGAGCGCCATCTTTCAGATGAGATGTTAAACTGAGGTCCTGACTTTCTGTGGTCTTTAAAAATCCCATGGCACTTTTCATAAAGAGTAGGGGTGTCCTGGCCAAATTTCCTCCATTGGCCCTTACCAATCATGGCCTCCCAATCATACCCATACACTGAAATGGCTCTATCACTGTCCCTCCACTCACCCTATAGCTGGTGTGCTGGTTTGTGGTGAGCGCACTGGCGTCAGAGAGGACTGGAGAGGACCCCCCCCCATTTTGGGACTAAAATTGCATAGAATTTAAAATACGCCGTGGTTGTGTCCGTATATAAACCTGAAAACAAATGTCTTTAAAAACTATAACAAAATACGCGAGCATAACACATATATAGGGGCAAGCACAAAGAAACACACACAGCACAGCAAATTATACATAGACATAGGCATGCAATTTCTTAGAAATATTTCAATAAAATCAGAACTTATTTTAGATATGTAAAAATCACTTATCATCATTATAATCACTTAGTGAGTCATTGTCCCACCTACTGTACTGAACAGTCTGAAATCATTTTTAAAGGCTGCCTGAAATCTGAAGTTTTTTTTAGGTGTTAGTATAAATATGTTTGTCTTTAGGTTATCATAAAACAATGACAACGTTTTCATTAAGATATAAAACTTTCGTGAAAATGAATCAGAAAATTATTTGACATCACCTCATACTTCAGTTTCTTCTGAAGACCAATCAAATCTTCAGACCAATTAAATGATCTCTAGTATTTGATACATCCAGCCCCTTTCAAGATACTATTGCTGATGCTGAAATTGGTGATTTATTCATGCCACCACCGTGGCTCAGGTTAGCACTGTCACCTTAAAGCAAGAAGGTCACTGGTTCAAGTTCCAGTTGGGTCAGTTAGCATTTATTTCTGTATGGAGTTTGCATGCTCTTCTTGTGATGGCATGGGTTTTCTCCGGGTGCTCCGGTTTCCCCCACAGTCCAAAGACATGCAGTATTGGCGAATTGAATAAACTAAAAAAAAATGGCATCCGCTCTTTAAAAACACATAATGGAATAATTGGCGCAATCATTCCGCTCTGGTGACCCCTGATAAATAAAGGGACTAAGCCGAAGGAAAACAAATGAATGAATGAATGAATGAATATTTACACCACTTGCAAATCTGAGAAAATAATAAACGGAAGTCAAACTGTTGATCTGAACTCCTTATAGTCGTTTTGAGACGTGCCGTGTGCAGAACCTCTCTATGGCAAGCCCAGAGGGGAAAATGCAGGTAATTCAAGGTTTTCTGCTTCACCCCAAAGAGATATAGTACATTGTGCATCATGTGCATGAGTCAGAATGGACAACAAAACATATCGGACCCATTTGTATTACGCAGGAAGCTGTATTCAGACAAAGAGTCAGACCTAGAATTTCTATTATAGACTATGGCATAGACTCAACAGCTCTGATTAACAAAGTTGTGATTTTGTATAAACAAAACGCTAATGGCTCTTTTTGAAAATGGGGAGGAGCTACTCTATATCTGTCTTCCTATTTAAGTTGAGATGTTTGAAATGAATGAAAAGGCACAATTCAAAGCACTTTATGGGACCTTGGCATAAATCATATCGGTAGCCACGTGCGGGATGAGTTACGAAATAAATTGTGATCCTTAAAGTCTCCTGTTCAACCCCCCCTCCCTCCGACTCCAAGCATAAGCAATTGCAAATTAATAAATTCACTTAATTTATTAGTAAAACTCCATTACCAGTAATTGTTTCTCCAGATATCTTTCTGGAAGCTTGAACAATCTAAATGCCAGGATGTCTAACTTTGAAATGGTTGAAACTGATCATCTCATTTCATTTGTTGGGTCTCTTTTCGTACTGCAAGAAATATTTTGCATTAAAGCATCTGCCTCAGAGGGACAGAAACCGAAGTGTAAAGCTGCCAAACTCGCTAACATAATGACACCGCCAAACGGCTCCAATTGCAACCATTAGCTCTCAAGTGTATAAGAGCTTTGCTTGGGAAAACACACACACCTCTGGACTGAATGTGGCGATCATTCTGCCAAAGCAGGTGAATGTGTTTAAACTGATTAGACGTGAAAGCTGGAGTTTCCCATCAGTGGGGGCAGGGGGAAATTATGGGATGGGAAAGCCAGTAAGTGGATCGACCAAAACAACACAGGGTAAAAACAAGAGAAATGCTAAGGCAAGGGGAAACTGATTCATTCTGTGGCTTTAAATTTGTGAAATCTCAACACATTTACAGTAATCGCGATGGTGTTTCTCATTGCACTGCATTGCTTTGATACAGATTTGAGCCAGATGGGAAGATGACTAATGCAAAACATAATCATACATTTTTACAATGATTTTCAGGAGACACCCAATAAAATGTCATCCAGTGTAACATTTTTTTTAATACCAAAACACAAGAACCATTCAGCCCAATCTCACAAGGAAACACCTATTTTACATATTATCAAATAAGTGTCTAATTCATATGAATTCATGCAAATTTCTTCATATAAAAACATGATTTTTCCTCAAAACCCCACTCCTAACCCTACACCTCATTGGGGTTGAGCAACTCATACTAAAATGTATTTAGACATTTAATAGGTTGTTATTACATGACTTCATTGATGATGCGCAAAATTCAAATGGAGGAATCTACATAGGAATCGCTATCAGAACATCAAAATGTTTATGTTTTGTGTTGTTTATAATTGTTTAAATCAGCCAAAATAATGCTGAATAGCTTTTATAGACTTCCAAAAGATTTAGTTCATAAAGGGAATAAAGTTCAAGAAACTGAAGAAACAGAAAGAAAAGGCGGCATGTAATAAACATTTTTTCAATAAATCCTTGTGTACAAACTTTTTTGAACGCAATAATTCATTTGACAGCACTCATAAAGATTATATACAGGCCTAGCTATGTGTATAAATATGGTAATGTGTTTTATAAAAATCAGATACAAACACCACCACACTTATACAAAATTCAGAAGAATATAAACAACGTACCCTGCCATGTAATCCCTGCAATTAAATATCTGCCTTGTTTTGCAATAATCCATATTTTTGGCAGCAGCAGTACATGTTTGTTAATGGTCAGTTCATCGACAGAAAAAAGAAATGCAACCCTTCCGACAAAATTAGATGGTTATTATTATGGAGCACTTTTCCCCCTTACAAAAATAAATAAAAATAATAATGTAGATTATGCATCCACACTTTTGTATGCTTTCATCAGTCTGGAAGATATCCACAAGGGAAAAATTATATAAACATGTTTTTGAACCACATAGAAAAGTGAATAATGTCTATAACTCTTTGTTTATTAATAAAACGGAAAACTGTAGCATAATAAACTGATATACTGCAATAAATAATGTTAGTGTTAACTGTGGTGCATTGTGATGGTGTAAAAAACTGAAGTCTATTGAACAGTTTGTTTATTAGTACAGTTGTGTTAAACTACAGCAGCAATATCATTACCCCTACAGTTCATTTCAAGTAATTGTCTATAGTATGCTTCCAAACACTATAGTTGTAATGTGAAGTGACGCTGAGAATAGAGGTTTAGATCCAAATGCAGGTTTTATTTATCAGAATGGTCAAGCAAGCAACAGTCAACACAGGAACAAACAGATATACAGTATACGGGCAATTTCAGAGTCGTAGTCAGATAACAGGCAGCTTATCAGAGGGCAGGAAGCATACAACATAAACAAACAAACAATGTGTGGATCAAAACTGGCTAGACTATGCAAAGGAAAAGCATCTAGTGTTTACATAGTTTAACAAGACTCAGCAACATGCGTTCTGCAGCCGCTCGATTGCTGGTGATAATAGATTGCTGATGATATATTGCTCGTGACAATAGTATTTTTTCATGTATTGTAATACAGTATCTACCACCTCGATGACAGGCAAATACATTTTAGTTCAGTAGAAAACTCCGCCCTCTTCATGATATAATAATCATGTCCAACATATGTGGTTGTTTTCTATTTATATCTCCTTTAAAATATGTCATTAATCGCAAAAATACACATTTTTTTTTATATCCTATAACCAATCACCTACTCCCTAAATTTTTTTTTAAGGCAGACCAGCCCTCTAGCACTGTTCTGCCTGTTCTCTCAAACCCATGATCCATTCCTCTATTTCCTTGCTTCCCATTAACAGTCCCATAACCCTTTCTTCCCTCCTAGGTTGAATCAGGGGTCCAATCCCTCTACCAAAATATTAGAGATGGTACCCCCACTTTGAGTCTCTGGGCATCATCAACCTACCTACCTGTTCACTGTTTATCCTCTTACTTCCCTTTGCCTTTATCGCACTGTTTGTCGTTGGACGAGATTAAATCACAACGAGATTTCTCGTCGAGGTGAAAAGTTGTCTCGTGAGTAGATGTTATCATGATGGAGTGTGAGGGTAAAATTTGCATTGCAGATTGGAAGCAGGATTAAATTTAAACTGCAAATCAAGTGCTTTGCACACACCTGGTAAGGCTGGCCTCTGTGTTGCACATGCCATTCGGTTGGGCGGGCGGGTGTGACGTAGCCGCTTTTTTTTCTCACTGGCCAAAGGCTGCTGCATTATTCATGTCCAAGCAGAGCGGCAAATATAGCCACTCAAATTACCACGTGACGGAATGTCACTTTATATGTGCTGAAAGTCGCATAACTGAAGTGGAGTAAATATATGTAAACAACGAAATCAAACTATTAGACTACTATCGTGTAGTACTTTTTGCGATAGGACAGTCCACACAGCTGTTTGACAATATTCTCTGCACCTACACACATCTCTAAGCGCGCACACACATACTGAACTGTTGGAGACTCAACACACCCGCCTTCATCATTACCAAACACTATTATGCTGTACGGGAAAAGCTGTCGTTTTCTTTTGGTGGTTCAAGTGACCAAATTCCACACAGGGACTAAAAAAGCTTTCGTATGTGTAGTTCACGAGAGAAAAAGAGAGCGCACCATCCGCCACGTAATACTGTTGCATATATCACGTGCAGAAATCACACCATGGACATTACATCAAAATGCCTACTGGTTTAAAAAGGCCTAGATTAAAAGAAAAAGTTTTATTTTTTATAAACTACAGCAAAAGAACTTGTCAAGATGAAAAAAAAAGAAACCATGCGAACTGAATAAATACAGGAATGGAGAGAAAAAAGCGCTTTAATATCAGCTGTTAGTCAGCGCCCGCTTTTTTTCTGGTCATTGCGCCTTTTGCCGTGTGCTGTGTAATTGCAGTTAATCATGTACGAGTCACATTTAAAAGATGATAAATGTAAGCAGGTCATCAAAAAGATTCGGACACTGTCAGAAAATTCGAATTGACCATCAAGGTTTGCAATGTAAATACTCTGAAATGCTATAGGAGAGAAGCCTGTCAGTAGAGTTTGCTATTTTCTATTTTAATATTAACAAATAGTATGCAGTGTTTGCATGTTCATTGAATATAATTCAATTTAAACTAATATAAAACTATTGCATACATAAAATTTTGGGAATAATTATGGAAATTGTATACATAAAATGGAAGTACATTCTTTACAAGTTAATTAAAAAAAATACCTAAATTGTTTTGCATTTTGTGATTTTTTTAAATAAAAATTGATTTTCCATTCATATATTAGCAAAATATTTGAATTCTAAGGTTATTGCATTGATAGTCATCATTAAGGATTTCTTTAAA
Organism: Danio tinwini; assembly: GCA_903798205.1. NCBI lineage: Eukaryota > Metazoa > Chordata > Actinopteri > Cypriniformes > Danionidae > Danio > Danio tinwini. The sequence continues at coordinate 474,198 of CAIGQZ010001834.1, read as the reverse complement.
ATAGTGTAAAAATCTCGTCTCATTCTCGTGAACCCAATCTCGTGTCTCGTCTTGTCGCGTGGAATAGACGTCTCGTCACATCCCTACAAATTAGCCATGTAATCAAAAAATTACAAATTGCCTTGATACTGCATTGGAATCATTTGATGACATAAAAAAATCTACCTTAAAAATACTCCCACCTTTTTTAGAAAAATGCTCATTTTACAACTCCCCTGGGGTTTTACTATTTTTTTATACATTCAGTCAATCTCTGGGTGTGGCAGGAAAACTTTTATGCTAGTTTAGCATAAATCATTAAATCTGTTTAAATCATTAGTGTCTTAATTGAATAAAAAAGTGTTTATCATAAAGCAGCAAAGATTGACAAAAAATATAAAGTTTGGATTTTCTAGGTCAATAACAAGGAATTATACTCTCATTCTGTTGTAATAATTTAGGAAATTTGCTGCTGTATCTTGGCTGCAGCAGGCACAATGATATTACGCAAAACGAGAGACATTTTTTTGTGTTAAAAAATATTTGTGTTGATGTGCATCCTTGTTTGTGTAATAAGATGATTACTAACATGCTTTTTACAAAAAACAAAACAAAAACTTAAATTCATTTTAAACCAGCTTTTAAATGATCAGTGGTGCCATCAATTTCATTTGCTTCAAAAAAGCTAATCGCTAGCAATGACTATGTTTAGATCAGTAATCAAATTATTTGCCTTAATCTGAATATGATTAAGGTGTTTACATGAGTTGCTTTTTGAATGTTCCTTTCATGATCTACTTTCACATGTTATAGCACAAAATTGATTTGTCATTGCGTCACCACGCTATCCACGTTTTCTCTGGAGTTTCATATAATTTCAGGTGTTTCATTTTTAATTTTTCGACTTTAACTGCAGTTTGGCACTCTCACTTTCATTTAGTAACATTTCATTCATGCCTTTATGACAAACGAGGTATTGGATGCGAATATGAACTACGGGAAGAGTGTTGTTTAAATGGAATTTGATACCGCATGCTGTATAGGCAAAAAAACTTCTGCATTTCGTGATGTAGGTGTCTGTGGTCCTTCACTCGGCAGGTGCAGAGAATAGTGTCAAATATCCATGTGTGTACAGGCTATCCTGTCGCAAAATGCGGCAAAAATCCTACACTACGGTAATAGTTTGATTAAGGTGTTTACAAGTCTGAACTGCACTTCAATAATGTGACTAAAATCTGCATACTCCACATGTCTTAATTCGATTTCTGTTTAGTTCGATTATGACCTTAATCAGATTAAATTAATCAAAAACCGCTGTCTACGTGATAGACTCTTAATCGTATTAAAATCAGATTTTTGGTGTCCATGTAAACATACTCAATGTGTCTTAACACACCTCTTATCAGATTATCATGGCCATGGGTGCACAAAGACGCACAAATTAATTTGCTACTCAAACAATGTGAGCACAGAACATGAAAAAGATACATGCACCATAACTGAAAATAGCAAAAAAAACATGTGCATCGCATCAGGCGCAACATTGTGGAGGTCGTATGAAAGGGCTCATGGTGTTTCATTACAAAGTCACATTGCCATCTACTGGCCAGCATTTTTTCAAGAGTTCACACTTAGCTGATGATTGATTATGAAGCTTGTTTGGCATGCTGTCCCGGGAGAGAGCTCTGAGCTCATAAGATCCTCGAGCCTGGAGCTCCCTCCCATTTGCAAGGCAAGAGGGGAGTGTAAGCTCAGGTTGATCTCAAAAACTCCCCTGCTGTAGATCTAGGATAGGAGGAGGAGTAGGGGTGGAAAGGGGGATTACTCAAAATGAAGATGGCTGTGATATGAATTTTAGTGTATTTATAGTGGCTTAGGAATTGTCTGATTAGTGAATCATAAATTGGATAATGCGGGACCAGCCGTAAGCAATCATAAGCACGTGATCCGCGCGAAATTAGTTTATAAATAGATTTCACTTAATGCGAATAAGGCTCACTTTGATGTTGTGTTCACACCAGACGCAGCATGTGAAAAAAAAAGTTTTGCAATATTCTTGCGTAAATAGATGCATGAACATAAGTTTACTTGCTTCAATCACGCATGAAATTCACTTCACAATAGACGCAGATTCGCATCATAGATGGGGCTTCTATCAGCTCAGTGATTCTAGTTTCATTGCTAAATGGCTAACATGGTTTTTAATCAAAATATTAGCTGTGCTTCATGTGATTTAGGAAGACTGAAAAACTGCACAATTTGTTTGGTGCTGAGTCCACTAGATCCTTTCTGAAGTGCACCCTGTTCTGTGGCTTCATAAACTCTTCCAGAAACTGTCACGACTGGGTATCACAAAAACAAGGGAAAGATACAAGTGCAGCAAAACACATTTTTTGCCAAACAATGAAGATCCAAAAAATGACAAGGGGACAAGCAAGATACCAAAACCGATGAAAATGAAAAGTGCCCAAATTAAGCACATGAGCGAATCAAACAAAAACTAAACAGGAATCCAAAACATAGTTATGATACTAAACAAAGTGAGCAAACAAACAAACCAAACATGATGAAACGGACCACAAATAAAGCAGGACAGAACTTAACAGAACATTGCAAATCCAAAGGCAAACTAAACACTACATAACAGGGCTTATAAAGACAGAACTAATTAGAAATGAGGAACAGCTGGAAACAAGGAGTGATCACATGGCTATACAAAACACAAAAACCAAAACAAGAGCTGGTGCCCTTGAAAAACACCAGAGGGCACTGCAGCAGGTGTGACAGAAACTATACCTGGATGATGGAACCTTTCAGCGGTGGTTCCAACTGAGCCGAGCCCGTTGTCCGGAGTCGGCAGGAGGATTTCCCCTCGGAACACGCACTACAGGTGCTACATCATAATCATGGCCATATGAGAGAAAGCTCCTGATTGGTTAATGCAGTGAGAATGTACGCTAAAGTTCAGATTTTTCAATTCAAGCGATTTGTGCAATTCAAACACGCAAAATAATCAATTCGAGCCACAGGATGTCTATTCACATATTTGCGTTGACTTAACATGTAAATCGCTTGCGCTTGATGCTTCATCCAAGTCTGGTGTGAACGTACCATGACAATTTTGTCATGTACAACAAACTTTTCTAATTTTAGTAGATAATTAGCATTATTATCGTTTAACAGCAAACACATTTGTCTGATTATTTTTCAGTCAAGCTGCTCTAGTTTCATAAGCCCAAAAAAGGTCATTTTTAAAAACTATTTTCAAGAAAGAAAATTAAAAAGGTGTCAAAGACTTTTAGTGACGTGTGAGACCTGCACACCTCAAAAGTGATGCATTTTCACATAATAAATCATAATGCATCAGAGCCTAAGAAGTGCAGTGAAGTGTCATTTCTCTCACGTTTTTCCCTAACATGTCTTTTACGGCAGGTACTTTGATTATCTTTTTTTCTAAAGCTGTGCCGTTTTGTCTTAGTGTGAGGTTTCGCCTGCAGCACACAAGTTTTTGTGTGTCTCAGTTTCGCATTTCAGTCGTCAACTTTCCGGGCCCCACTGCCCTCCAGAACCACAGTTCAAAGCACACCATCAGCCTGAGCTCTGCAATATCCCGATAAGAGGACAACTAATAGAAAGCACATTGAAGCTGGGAGATTACTATAAGGGATGGCGGCTTAAAAACCAGAAGAGTTAGGGGAAGCTGGCAGAGTCGCATTTGTACTGCGACCCCGTCTACCCAGATAAGGTAACAGAACAGCCTCTAAAACTGCCTCCCAGAACAAATGTTTATTTCCATAGTGATTACATTTCCATACACAGATGGAAAGTTTGTTTCAACATATTAAACCAGCCCTCAGCTGGGATGTATCAAATGTGTGAAAAACCCAATCCCGTCAGTCAAAGCAAGAACGGAGTCACAATTTCGGGTATCCAGCACGATTTCCTGATTGATTCTGGATGGAATCTCAGATTATTGTTATTGTTTTTTTCACAGTTTTGTTTTGATGGATCTTAAGACAGCACTGAATGTTCTTACTTTTTCATCCGGTCTTGACTTTTCTTTCAATCTGACTACTATGTTTGGCTATTAGCTCTTATCGCTTTATATTAATAGTCGGTGAATATTATCGCTTTAAGTATTTCTAAACATTCACTGGTTCTTTAATAACACTATGACAGAGTTTAATGTGCTAATGGTGGCAAGAGGGCTGTTTGGAAAGAGCACTGAAACTCTTCTTCTTCAGTTCAGTGATGTCAGTGCTAAGTTTGTCCTATGCTTTAAAGCATGGGCTTAGTTTCAAGGTGAACGCTAGGGTTGGAAATTGAGAACAATCTTAATTCCAAAATGATTCCATTTACTTCTTTTAACACTGGAAACATTCATGACATTTGGTTCTGTCACTAGTTCTGCAGATGTGGTCAAAATTGAAGTAAAAATAGTCTTGACTATATTCCCCGCACTGTAATCCAAAGTACCGATGTGTCTAATCTATTATTCCAATCAATCTATAAGAAAATACAAATTGTTTGTCGGGCGGCACGGTGGCTCAGTGGTTAACACTGTTGCCTCACAGCAAAAAGGTCATTGGTTTTAGTGCCGGCTGGGCCAGTTGACATGTTCTCCCTGTATTGACGTGGGTTTCCTCCGGGTGCTCCAGTTTCCCCCACAGTCCAAAGAGACGCGTTATAAGTGAATTGAACAAACTAAATTACCTGTAGTGCATTTGTGTGTGTATGGGTGTTTCCCAGTACTGGGTTGCGGCTTGAAGGGCATCCGCTGCACAAAACATGTGCCGGAATAGTTGGCGGTTAATTCCACTGTGGGGGCCTCTGAAAAGTTTAAGCTTAAGGAAAATGAATGAATGAATGAATTTGTTTGAACACAACAATAAACATAACAGGCAAATCTACCAATTTATATCCCCATAAACAAAATTATTGACAACACTTTAGCAAGTACAAAACATAGTGCTGCAGAAGCCATTGTTTGTACACTCTTGTTTCTAGTGTTGCAAAGTGACGACAATGGACACTGCTTGAATCTAGTTTTTTTTTTTTTTTTTAAACAAGACCTGGGTAATTTCTCCAAAATCACTTATTGGTCAGTTCAATCATATCCACTTATCATTATAAAATATACTCTATGATAACCTTTAGTATTCAGAAGAGTGATCATATTTTGGGAGATATTTGCTTAAAAAAATCTAATTAAAAAAATTATAAAAAAAAGTTTATATAAAATAATAAAAATGCTACAAATTAAAAATAATTAATTTCTAATAACTAATTTTTTTGTTTTGTCATGATGACAAAAAAATATATAATACAATATTAATATTTTTAAGTTACGTTATTTTGCAAGAATGTGGTGTTCAGGTAAAGTGTCATTAAAAAGACCTAACTGGGTTAATTATGTTAACTAGGCAAAATATGGTATATAGGTAAAGTATTGGATAGTGGTTTGTTCTGTAAACAATAAAAAACAAATCTTATATGGGCTAATAATATTGATCTTCATTTTTCTAAATATATTTTTTATTTAAATAGCAATAATGTAAAAAAATACTATAAATATATAAAAAAATATTCAGATTTTTAAAATTCAGATTTGAAAATTAATTCATTCATTAAAAAAATCTGTTCTGGTCTTACAGTTTTTTATTTTAATAGTAAAATTGTTGTAATAATTGTTGACCTTAGATTCCAATGACATGACAATAATTTGGGTAATTTTATTTTATATATATTTTTTCAAAAGTCATAAGATTGTTATCATAAATGTTATTTTATTTATATAGTATATTAGTAAGGAAGGACAGTTGTCAAATGGTGTGCTGTTTTTTCTAAAGTACTAAAGAGCTAGAAGTGGAAAAAATGAATCAAAATCAGAAGAAAACTACACAAAAATCCCCAACCTTTACTTCCTTCATACGCAACAATGAATTAGCAGAATGCATCACTGCCACTTTTATCATTTAAAACTCCTCCACAGGTTGTTTGGATGTGTTTCCTTCTGTCTTTCCACTCCACCAGTTCTCTACTTGGCCTGTGACAGACTTTGGCTCAGCTCGTTCTCCATTGCAACATCCAAAACATCCTATTTAGATTTTTTCCCCCCTTTGAAGGACACACGTGGGCCACACCTAAATGAACTCCACTTCCTGTGGAAAGAAGCACTCGAGAGGCCCCCCCCCCCCTTCATTCAAACTCTCGTTTTCCTATCCTTCACTTCACGAAAGATCCCACCTTCTGTCCACGTGAGGAGACTGTTTACGAACTGTTGTGACATCGGTTTTCTTGAAGGACGGCTCTGTTGGAAAAGCAAAAGTGTACAATGAGACCAAAGTAACAGGAAGAAGAACACAATCAACTTTTGGACTTTCAAGGTCTCTTGAATCCAGAGTTCAGATATTCCTAAACTGCACCCAACTAAAACCAATAAATTGCAGACTGCGAATTTTTAGTGGTAAAAAGAGTGAGTAAAATGTGAAATTCATTTAAGGTGAGAAAACAATGAACAGTTGTTAATGAATGTTTCCATATTTTGTGATTCACGATTCACAAATGTTTTTTGTTTATTTACGATTGTGAATTGCATTATGGAATGAAATGCAGAGATGTATAAAGTACTAGAGACCCAGACTTAAGTAAAAGTACAAGTGCTCTGTCAAAAAAGTGACTTGAGTAGAAGTTGAAGTGCTCTTTAAGCACCACACTTAAGTGGAAGTACTAAAGTATTCAACAATCTTTGTACTTAAGTATTGCAATTAGTTTATTTTAATTTTTTTACTCAAATACTGTAAAGTATTTTAACTGTAAAGTACAAGTAAAAGTACAAGTACTGTGTTATGTAGTTATTAAAGAAAGCAGCCAAAAGACATTGTTTTGTCTATTTTAAATATCTGTTTTGGGGCATATGATTAAGCAGAACGACAAGAAACCTGGTTTAAGATTTATAAAATATATTGCATTATATTATAAATCGTGAGTGTATATATATTCATTTATTCATTTTCTTTTCGGCTTAGTCCCTTTATTAATCCAGTGTCGCCACAGCGGAATGAACTGCCAACTTATCCAGCACGATTTTATGCAGCGGATGCCCTTCCAGCCGCAACCCATCTCTGGGAAGCATCCACACACTCATTCACATTCATACACTACGGACAATTTAGCCTACCCAATTCACCTGTACTGCATGTCTTTGGACTGTGGGGGAAACCGGAGCACCCGGAGGAAACCCACGTGAACGCAGGGAGAACATGCAAACTTTACACAGAAACGGCAACTGACCCAGCCGAGGCTAAAACCAGCGACCTTCTTGCTGTGAGGCTACAGCACTACCTACTGCGCC
>CAIGQZ010001834.1:449408-461865 GCA_903798205.1 Danio tinwini | reverse complement strand
GCCTTTATTATTTATTAAACTGATATTCAATGTAAGAGAGGGTATGTTTCGTATTTTCAATGAAAGTGAAAGGAGGCAGTAATGTTATAGGCTCCGTTTTGTTATAAATATGCATGAAGATGACGCTTATATTATGCAGCTACACGACGCCTCAACATTTTTTGATGTCTGTTAAGTTGCTAATATCAAAATAAAAATAGACAGTTCCTTATGTTATGTTTTCATTTTATTGTTAAGAAAGTGAAACAGCGTAGCCAGGGTGATGTGAATGACTTTTTAAAAGTACCATGTACACACTCGGGAGTTTGTTTTCCATATCAAACTTGCGAAGTCTGAACTTACAAGGAGAGGATGCAGGACTGTCACTGAACTGTGTGTAGGCTACTTAATATTGAGGAAAAGCCTCAATCAGATAGGCAAATAGGAGCAGTAGCGTTTTAGAATGAAAACGGCCTGTCCAGCGTTTCCAAAACGCTTCGTTTTCGGGGCCTGAAAACTCCGGCATAGTGTGGACGGATGGCGTAACCGTAGCAAAACTTAGGCGTTTTAAAACTAAAACACATTAGTGTAAACGGGGCTTAAGTCTCAGGGTTCTGTTACTTCGTTCTTGTCAGTTGTTGTTTTGGTGGCAGAGTTCAGACACTAGTCCTGTCCTGTCTTGTAAGTTGTGCTCGGCTTGAGTTTTCTCGGTTGAGTTTGTAAGAGCTCCATTTTGGTCACATTTGGGCCAAGCGTGCTCCCACTTGATTTGGGTCCCACTTGACAGGGTCCGGGCGTGCTCAGGATGAGTTCTCTCATTGGCTGCGTGTTCTAGTAATTTTATGTGAGCACATGGCTTGTGTGGTTTTTTGGTGTCATGTGCTTTCCTGTCTATTGTCTAGTCCCACCCTCCTTGTTACCCCTTATTAGTTTATTATGTTCACCTGTTTGTTCGTTAATATTTTTTTTTACTTGATATTCTTCTCATGTCTGCTGTCCTGTGCCAGTTCGTCATCGTTTATCTCCTTGTCCTGTACCTTTCCAGTCTTGCCAGCCCAGCCCAGTCTAGTTTGTCTTTTTAGTTGTTTTTCCCCCTTTAGGGTTGTTTTTGTTGTCTTTTTGTTTTATTTTTCATAATTAATAAATACCCATTATTGACTAAAATTGAGTCCTCATTCTTTCCTCATCCACTGATCGTGACATCAGGGTTTATTATTAAGGTTTTTGTATCGTAATATACAACAGCAACTCAGACAATATGTCACTTTAAACTATTAAAAATTTTAATAAAACTCACTTTTTTGACCTTTTCAAGGTTAAATATTGTTGGAAGAAAGATCAAGGTTCCATAATGCAAAAAATAAAATAAAAATAATAATAATAAAACGAATACAGCACTCAGAATACATGCAATTTGCGCATGTGTTTGAAAACGTAACATTCTGTAGTGCATTTAATGATGATTAAAGGCCATTTAGTGATTTCAGTCATCAAACAGTAGAAACTCTCTCTCCTTATTGTGATTTTAACTATTTTGAAATGATTTCAAATTCTTAAATCTTAAGGCCCATGCACACAGAGACGTTTTTTGCTTGCGTTTTCGATTGACGTTTAACGCCTCGTGACTAAATAAAGGGAGTCAATGTGATCGTGCACACCAACGCGCAAAACGCCAGGCGCAAAAGCGTCAAAAGCGCCCCGTCAAAACCTTCTCCACCAATTAGATTGGCACTTTTGTTCACGTGCACAGAACTGCTGAAGTTACAGTAAACAGCACTTGGAGGCGCTCAAGCACAACACTGTCAATGCAAGTGCACATTGAAGAAGATGCTTAGAGGCGTGATGAACATGGAGCTGCTTATTGCACTGGTGAACAAAAATAATTTCTTTTTCGCTAGAGCTGCTGCTAGAACCATCCATAACAACAAGCGTGTCAACTTTGTCTTCTTTCTCTATGTTACAAGCGGGTGTCAGGAGCTTAAAGCTGTGTAGCGCCATCTAATGTCAAGTGATTTTGCATACTCTTCTGCTCGACACCTGTGAAAATCGCTTGTGTTTGAATCCGGAAAAAAAGTCTTGGAAAACGCAGACGATAAACGCAAATGAAAAGCATCCCGGTGTGTACGAGCCTTTAGAGGTACCACTTACCACACAGTTTGTTTACCACAGAAGATGACAAAGAACGAGAAAACTAGGCTTGACATTACTGTATAACATTATATAGTATATTACTCTTTATATGCCACGTATATGCACCTACCCATCTTACATCATGCATCATATGTTGTATGTGTCAAATCGTATACATCAGTGGCACATAACATGCTTTCAGCAGCTACTGGAAATTGTATGCGTTACTTTGACAGGACAAAAATGAAAGTCACTATCCAACACCATTAAACAGGATGGACAAACCAGGATAATTTTTAGACTGCACTGACTGTGTTTGTCTGAGAAAAAAAGGTTAAAAACACAGAAAATGTCTTGAAGGTAAATCAATTCTGAAGTGATTTTTCTTTATTTTTTGGTGAGAAATATTTATTAAATGTGGAAAAAAAAACTGAATCTTGAAAAAAAGCTGTTGAAATACCATACTGACTGTGATGGATTCAAGGAATTTACTACAATTTCAGATTTTCATCAATTCTGTCTGAACTGTCACCTCCACCAGATGAATATTTTGAGAATAATTCATTGTTGTGTGACACAGTGGCCCAGTGGTTAGCACTGTCACCTGTCGCTGTTGCCTGTCAATGTCGCTGGATCGAGCCCTGGCTGGGTCAGTTGGCATTTATGTGTGGAGTTTGCATGTTCTCCCCGTGTTCGAGTGGGTTTCCTCCGGGTGCTCCAGTTTCCCTTTGGAAGGTGAACTTCAATGCTATGTGAAAACTTGCACTATGGGGTTTTCGTCAGAATCCAATCATCTGAAAGGCAGGCTTGGACTTCTCGCTCCTCCACACACTCCATCCAAGCTTCGAGTTAGAGAAGCGCTCCGTCCTCAGATGGTTGCCCTCTCACTTGATGACATCGAGGCTCAGATGTCCATCGCGGCATCAGAGGATGGGCTGTCATAGTCTGATAGGGATTCGAACCCGCTCCCTCCCTCCGGGCTAGCAAGTACGGCGTCAGATCTAGAAACACACATGATAACCGTGCTTTCCTGGGCTGCTTTAGCCGTGGGCCTGTAGATGGTTTATCCCCCAGTCCCGTGGCTGAACTGACTAGATGGGTGTTATGTGGTGGATGTAAAAAAAAGGCAGGACCTTCTAAGCCTCCTGTCCCTTTCTTCCCAGAAGTGCACAGTAGGCTTACACAGTCTTGGAGGGCACCTTTCTTTTATAACTGATCTGCGTGCGCCTTCGCTCTCCCCGCACTTGATGGCAGAGCAGCCAACGGGTATGAGTCGATTCCCCAGATTGAGAGTGCCATTGCAGGCTCGCGTGGTGCTTCTTCCTGGTGGAGCCAGCTTGGTCTCCCGTCCAAGACATGTAGGTTATCTGCCTCTCTCGGTACCAGAGCCCAAACAGCCGCGAGCCAGGCTACTTCCGGCCTGCACGTTATGGCCACCAACTAACGCTACCAAGTGCAGGCGCTGGCCCAGCTGCACGTGGGTGGTTCCGACCAAGCACAAGCCCCGCACCACAACCGACTGTACTCTATGAACCACAAGTCTGCTGCGTCTGCCCTGGGAAGGACGATGGCCACATTAGTGGTCCAGGAACGCCACCTCTGTCTAAACCTGGCAGATATGTGCGAAGTTGAGAAAGTTCGCTTTCTTAACTCACCCATATTCCAGGCTGGCCTGTTCGGTGACACCGTCAGTGAACTCATACAGGAATTCACAGCGGTGCAGTCGGATGCAATGGGCAGAGTCATCTATCGGCGGGGACGTAAAACCAGTTAACGGGCCGAGAAGCGTCCCTGAGACGGGCCGTCTGTAGAAGAGGGAACTTGCTCTTTCCCTGATGGGGGGCCAGGCTCTTCATCCAACGGCGCTTAAAAAACGGCATCAAATACTCAAAGAACGAGCATTTTTCCCCTTCCCCGGATATGACAGCCCGAACATTGCCAGTCTGGGACGCTATGCCTTTCAGGTGTGGGAGGATGGTCTCACTTTTATCACACTTCCAACCCCTGCTGGGTGCGATGTGAGAGTGAGTCTCACGCCTCCTGCTCTTCCGGGGGACCCCAGCACTCCCCGGAATAGCCCTCCTACTCTGTACTGCCCCACCACTGGAATGTCAGCGATTATGCCGATGAAGCCATTAGCGAGGACTCTGCCTGCCTGGTTAGCACAGGTCAGCCCATTGCGGTGCCTCATTTGGCACGATCAGACTCGGCTACGCGATTCAATTCGCAAAACGGCCTCCCAAGTTTACAGGACCGTGTTTCAAGGGTCAGCCCTGTGTCCACCCGTCTTACGAGAGGAGATTGCTGTCCTCCTGGTGAAGGATGCAATCTAGCTGGTCCCTCCAGCCAAGATTGAGAGTGGGTTTTACAGCCCGTACTTCAACCTACCCAAAAAGAGCGGTGGGCTACGGCCAATCCTAGATCTGCGAATTTTGAATGCACAAGCTGTCGTTCAGAATGCTTATGCAGAACCTCTGGTGCGTTCGTTCTCGGGATTGGTCTGCAGCAATAGACCTAAAGGACACATACTTCATGTCTCCATACTTGAGACTGGCTGATTTAGCGCTCACGGGATCAATTGATTACGCACAGAGACAGGATGCTTCAGCACCTCGACCTATTAATTGTCATTTAAAAGGGATTTATAAAAGCATAAATAGTCCTCACTTTAGATTAGGTCACAAAACTGCATGAAGTTGAGTTAATAAAGCATTTATTAATATACATAGTAACCATTACTATCTGCCTAAATAGTAAAATATATAAATGTTAATTTCAATAGTCTGTTAATCATTTACTAACTCATTCTGAATGATCTTAAAAACCTCCAACTACTCTTAAATACAAATGGTTTGTAAACAATGCAATACTTAATTAAGTAATGAAAAATTAATCAGTCACAAAGCATGAAAGTACAACTATTAAGCACATTATAAATGTGCTTATGTCAAGAATACAGCATTTGTAGCTGCAGTTATAAACTGCTTGCTAACATTTATTAATGTAAAGTTAATGCTTAACAAATAATGAATTTACTAGATGCTAATGTTTAGTAAATGATGCAAAGTGTGTAGTTATTATAAAATATTACCATGTTCTTATTTTTATTAGTGCTTTTGAATCACATTTTGAGACCTTAATCTTTCTTTTGCTATCCTTCTACCTTCATAAATTGAAAAAAGACTTTTATTAACATATTTAATAGTTTAGAGTAGGGATGCACCCATATGGATTTATTTGTTGATATCGATAACTGATTACACTTAAGATTTGCAGACAGATAACCAATAAATTAACCGATAAATGTAAATATTTGAAAATATTATATTTTTATACAGTGAACAACTTTACACTCTGTCAAACATATCTACAATGATAAGGAATATGGTTGAGTTATAACGCACAGCAATACCACACAAAGTTAGAATGGACTTTAAAGGAATAAACAATGTTGATATTTTAATTTTGATTATTGTAATTTAAATTTTTGATTATAGCCTAATTTTGATATTGAACCAATAACGATAACATTAAAAATAGCATTTATCAGGCGATATCGATATGGCCACCAATATATGGTGCATCCCAAGTTTAAAGTGCTAAATTCTCTGGGTTGCTCTAGTATGTTATGCTACAAAAACCTTGAAATAAGTTGCCAGTACATTTTCTGCTATTTTACAGATTGATTTCTCGACATATTATTTCTTTTACATTATATTATTTCAAACTACTAAAATGTGAATAAAAGTCACTTTATTAAACTGTAGAGTTGAATTTTCAACATCATAAGTCAACAGCAGAGATCAATGACCCATAATGCAATTTACAATCGTAAATAAACTGATAACACAAAATGTGGAAACTGTTAATTAACAGATATACTATTATTATCATTATTGTTGTTACAAAAAAGCATGCTGTAAATCCATTGTTTTTGTGAGCTGAAATCAAAAGTGCTACCCATCAAACTACTTTTCAATGCTTCATATTTGAGGAAAATTCCTTGTGAGACTTCGGTGACTGATGTGACTTTGCGCAGATAACATTTCCACTGGACGGGAGCCCGTGGAAAAGACGGCGCGGCGTGGCAAAATAGGGGCCTGCAAAAGCAATGTTCGTTCTACATGCTGTTCCTTGGCTTCTAGCATCCCCGATTTGGAAGGTAGCCGAAAAAGTCCAGCGTCCGTCCAAACATTTTAAGAAGATCTAAGGCATGCCATCTTGCTGGCAGCTTTATGGATGCTATTTATCTGCATCTACCACATATGTTTGAAGACACGCTGCTGTAAACGGCGTAACTGAAATAACAGCTTCATCCAGAGGAAAAGGGATGACGATAATGTAAATGACAGCTGTTAAGCAGACATATACTCAGTGTTTTGTTAAATTATGTAATGTGTTGCCATTATGAGGTCATGGTTTCAGCATTACATAAGACGACAGTATCAAGGTTAATGAGAAATAAGAGTGTCAGTGATTTAAAAAAAAGAGCAATTGTACACAAAAAGCATGTGTGCTGTGTTCTTTGAAATGTATATTTGACCATTTTACATAAATATTTTGACTAAAGTTGTCATTTAATGTCATGTGGAGTAACTATCAAGTAAAACATACTGTAATAAAACATTTACCTTACGCCCAGAACATACACACCTTAATTCTTCATGAAGAGAAAATTTGTCCTCACTGTAAATAATGCTGGGTTCCACACAATTGATTTTTGTTGGGACAACATGACGGGTGCAGTGATTGTCTTCAGAAAAGTATACTTCACTAGTATTGAATAAAGTAAATGATCTAAATGTATTTATATGTATTTTATATTCTGGGTAAGGCATAAGACAAAAAATGTTCATGCAATTAAATAGTGTCAGGCTGAAATCTCCCATAATTCTGATAAGTAGCTCAAACGGTCTGTCAGCAAATGCAGATTTGAACTAATGCGCAGCCGTTTGAACGCAGATCCGCCGTTTTGGCGTATGCGCGCTGCGTATTCTTAAGAGAGAAAGAGAGGGGTAAAAACATGCTGAATCAAAACTTTTTAAAATCCTGAATCAATATTGAAGTTAGTTTTGCACGCTGGAGGAAGGATGACACCACGGCTGAAGTATTTCTTTTGGACAGATAATGTTCTGTTTTAAAACAGAATATATATAATGTAGATTTAATTTAGTTTAACAACAAAACACAAGTAAATAGCGCTATTCCGCCTAGCCTGCTTTACTGAGGTGAAATTGAGTATATATGCTCCCTACATTCTTTACCGCTACTCTAAATATCCGGTCAGGAATAGCATGTAAGTATGACTTTGTAATAACTAATTCCTGCACGCCGCCGGCCACACTAGTCACTTTAGCTCAACACATGAGAGAGGGTGCTGCTGTCATCTTTGTGGCTTTGGACGGCAGGGGAGGGACTGTTTTTCAGAGATTTATGCTAACAGGTTAGCATTGTGGCAGATCACCTACAGCAGCGGTTCCCAACAGGGGGGTCCCGGCCCACAAGGGGGCCTCAGCGAGCTCTGTGGGGGTTGTGTAATATTTAAAAAAAAAATGCAGTAGACAATTAGGAGAACGATCATGTTGCCTTTATCAATTTATCCCCTGGCTGACCACAAAATGGACAAATTTGTAATACATCCTCCACAAAAAAGACAGTCTCACGGATTCACCTTCAGCAGCAATACTAGACCCATGTGAGGAAGCTTCAAGCATTTTGGGTCATATAATGGTTGTAGCATGACCTGTTTAGATTTTTTTCTAAAAACGAAATTCCTTGCCGCTATAATGGTTCATATTAGCTCTCAATCACTCAAGGATTTCTGCTGTCAGATTACAGAGAGCTTTTGTAACCGCGGGTAATGCAAACGGCTGAAGTTTGAACAAGATGCAATGAAAGTACACAGGTTTGCAAACCCACTTAAAGTTACAAATAATGACGCAGATGAGGGCAATCATGTGGCAAATGTTGATCTGCCAGCTGAAATCAACCGAGTGTTTTTGGAGAGAGTGCGGAAAGACACAGACTGGATCAGCTGTTTAATAGCCCGATTCTCAATGCGTTGCATTCACTATGTACGTGTTCAGCGCAAATGGCCACTGTATACATCATCGCCAAAGAAGCTTGTCTTAAACTGAAACTGCATGACAAAACGTTTCTGCGCAGATGGTCATCGTGAGATTCCTGCTCTGCCCCAATAATATTGGGTCGGCTCAGCTGACTTGCCTGCTTTTTTCTACAAACACAGAAAAATGTAAATGAGACTGCATTTAAATGACATAAAATTGTGTTACTGATGACTGCATTAAACTGAATGATTTATTATAATATATGTTTATATTTTATAGCAGACATATTTGTTTATTAAATTCCCATGCATATAAAAACAATAGTGCAAAATGGATATTTCTTACTGCAATACTTCATTTTTGTTTAATGCAAACCACAGTTTTACTTTCTATAAAGACCTTCTCAAGAGTTCACACTTAGCTGATGATTGATAATAAAGCTTGTTTGGCATGCTGTCCCGGGAGAGACCCCTGAGCTTGTAAGATCCTCGAGCCTTGGGCTCCCTCCCGTTTGAGTTCAGGTAGATCTCGATAAACTCCCCCGGCTTATTCTAGCTGAATGGTGGAAATGGATGACTGAGGAGAGGAGTGCTTGCTAAGAGCTTGACTATGGTATCAATTTTGTGTTCAATTTACTTAGGATGCATGTTATTTGGACTGTGGGAGGAAACCGGGGAACCCGGGGAACACCCACGCAAGCACAGGGTGAACAAACAAAACTCCACACAGAAACGTTGTCTGATTTAGTAGGAACTTAAACCAGCGGCATTCTTGCTGTGAGGCAACAGTGCTAATCACTGGGCTGCCGTGTCGGCCATCTAAAAAGGAGGGAAAGTAAAGAGGGGGAAGGGGGGTTCTTCAAGACGAAGATATTGAGACAAGAAAACTTTGGTTATTTATAGTGAGTTAGGAGTCATCTGATTGGATAATCGATCATAGGCTAATGCAGGAACAGCTGAGAAGAATCATAAGCATGTGATCCTCTCGAAATTTGTTTATACATAAACTTCACTTATAGCAGATAAACATTAATTCTGCCTCACATTTAAGGCAGCATAATAATGAGAAATATAATTCATTGTTAGTATTATTGTCATCATAAATATTTTATAATTATTGGACATTCATTTTGGAATTAAGCTGCAGTCACATTAGAGTTTGTGCATGTGAAATTCTGTCTGTTTTGATCCTCGATTGGTCTCACGCAGTCAAGTGATGCGATTTCGCAGGTCAGAGTTCACCAAGCTTGAACTTTGCACCGCAGCGAACTGCGAAACATGATGCATGACCCTGCGTTTCCGGTCTGACACATTCGTGTGCGTATGAATGGAAGTCTATGGGAAGAAAAGCTCAGTCTGAACGCAGTCAGTACAGAATTAGTATACAATAAAAACGTAAAAACGTGCTGGATAAGTTGGCGGTTCATTCCGCTGTGGTGACCCCGGATTAAGAAAGGTGCTAAGCCGAAAAGAAAATGAATGAATGAATATACAATATATTATGAGTATACAATATACGTACAATTTGCATTGCTCCTTTCTGGTAGGAGCACTGGTGCTACCAGTAAAAAGTAAAAAGTTAACTTCGAGCCCTGCAATACAAATGGCATACTGCTTTTATATTTTACATTTACATACAATAACCAATGTGCTATATAAATAAACTTGCCCTGCCTTTTGTAAAGGATGGCAGGAATGTAAACAATGCTCAATGGTAAGATATTGCAGGTTGGATGACCACATGAATTGGATGAACCTGAGGAGATATGGAAGCCAGGCACACAGATAGATGAACTCAGGGAAAATCAGCAACAACCAGAGGAGGAACCAGGAGCAACCACACTAAGAAGGAGAGAGAGAGACACTGGAGATCATAGGCGATAAGAGTGGTAAGTAAACTTGGTATAGTAAATGGCACTGACCGTGAAGAGAGTGCAGTCCTTCATCTAGCAATGAGGCCAGACACTGAATGGAGCATGGTGCTGGTTTTTATGAAGCTGAGGTGATGACGTTAAGGCGCGGGCCTAATCAGAATTCAGGTGACTGTGATCGGGGTGATTGTGGTGGCTGTGGCTGCATCCAAAATTGCATACTTCCATAATTTATAGTATGCGAAAAACAGTATGCAAGCTGAGTAGTATGTCCGAATTCATAGAATTCGAAAAACAGTATGCGAGAAGTACCCGGAGGACCTACTACTTCCGCCGAGATTCTAAAGTGCACATCTGATGGACGCTACGCCTATCCCATGATGCACCACGAGAGAATTTATGAATGGCAGTAAAGTGACGCAACTGATGCGGGTAGGTCATGTGATCAAGACAAAATGGCGGATGTAGTATGTGCAAGTTCCATTCATACTGCTCACATTCATACTGTATAGAACATACTTTTCTAATGGCCAAGTACTACTTTTAAATTCAAATACAGTACTTAATGACTAGTAGGCGATTTCGGACGCAGCCTGTGAGTGGGAAATACCTGGCCTGGCATTGACAAATTTTCTTTTTTGTTTATTTTTTTTACACTGTAAATAATGCTGGGATCCACACAATTGCTTCATGTTGTCCCAACACCAATCAATTCAGTTGACTTAATTTTATTCACAAATTGAACATAAAAACAACTTAATATTTTTTTCTTAAAAAAACCTTAAGAATTGTTTTTCCAACTCATTTTAATGAAGTAGTTTGAACAAGCAGCAAAAGTCATTTTTTTGAGTGAATCTAATGGATCACTGACTCTGACATTCTTCAATCTTGTCATAAAACTTTTCTTTTTGTGTGTTGCAACATCATCAAATCTCTTTACTGTCTTCATTTTGATTTAGTGTAAATAATTACAAACGATTATGCTAAAACATGTTTATCATTTAGTATTTATAAGTGATTGGTTGCAGTTTTAACCTATTTGTTTTTATAAATTGATTCAGAAATGTAAAAAAAAAAGTGTCAACACACTGACCATAACTTTCCTCACACACAAGAAAAGCTAAGTCTTATCACTAGTTGGCTTATGAAACAACAGGCTTTTATTCATAGAGGTGTTTTTATCAGTCACTCCAGGAGATCAGCTCTTATGTAATGTCGGATTACACCGAGACTCAATGTAAACCTCATGCTGGGGAATAAAGAACGGGCCAGTTTTCATCCAGCGATTGCTGTTGTTCGTTACTGCTCCCTTTGTGATTGATATTTGTGGTGTCTCAGCATGCTTTGGCTATGATCTCACTCCATACAATTCACAAGTTGTTGGGCTTTGATACTTTTTTGAAACGTTGTCGTACACAACTGACCAAATCGGTCCACACATCTAGATCCCTGATGCAAGATACCATTTCATACACACACCTCCAAAAAGACAAAACACCACGGTAAGTTGAAATGAAAGTCAAATATTTTGAAGGAACTTAAACACACAATTGCGTAACAGGCTTTGATCCGATGTGCCTTGCTATTGGGATCAATCCAGTCCAGGGCGGCCATAATGGCTCCTGCAGACTCCGCTATAAACTACTAGCCGGAGCGCGCCAAAACTTCTGGAGCTCTAGCTGACCGTAAAAACCACCGAGCTGGCAGCACATTGGCCTGTCAGAAAAGCATAAATGATGAGGAAAGAGAGATGGAAATGACGGTAAGGTATAGATAGATGTAAAAAGCTACAAAGAGTTTCAACTGATTTCATTTTTTTTTTTTTTGCGTAAGATATTAGCCAAAAACCTAACTTTGCACAAGTCCTAAGCCATACATGGTCTTACTTCAAAAGTAATTGGATGCTTGTGCTATACACAATATCCCCATTAATCAAATGTGAACTCATCCCTGGAGAGGCGTTTCAGCTTGGCATTGATATGCTAGATTCTATTACACAAATCCTGACCTTGAGGAAGCAGTTCATCCAAAAAAGAACATTCTGGCATCATTTACGAACACTTGTGTTGTCTCAAACCTGTGTGGAACATAAAAAAAGCTTTTTGCATATTATTGTCAATATCAGGGGTCACCTGTCTTGGTCCTGGAGGGCCGATGTCCTTCCAAATTGCTTCAACACAGATACCTGGAAGTTTCATGTATACCTTTTAAGAGCTTGGTTAGCTTGTTCAGGTGTGTTTGTGGGTTGGAGCTAAACTCTGCAGGACATCGACCCTCCAGGGACAAGTTTAGTGACCTCTGGTCTAGATATTGCAATACATACATACACACACACACACACACACACACACACACACACACACATATATATATATATATATATATATATATATATATATATATATATATA
>CAIGQZ010001834.1:428096-449398 GCA_903798205.1 Danio tinwini | reverse complement strand
ATATATATATATATATATATATATATATATATATATATATATATATACAGTCCAGGGGTGCTTAACCCTATTCCCGGAGGTCTACTTTCCTGCAAAGTTTAGCTCCAACCCTGATCAAACACAATTAAACCAACCAAATTCATGGTCACACCACACTTTTCGCCCCATAGACTTCCATTCATACTGTATGCAAGTGAATGCGACAGACTGACAGACCAAGCTTGTGCTACAAGTTTCAGTTTGCTGTGTTGCAGAGTTTAAGCTTGGTGAGCTCTGACCTGTGAAATAACATCACATGACTGCATGAGACAAATCGGAGATCAAAACATGACCTCAGTGTACAGAAATTTAAAATATAGACTAATCACTCGCTTTTTTATTTTCTAATCATCTTGTTTAATCCCCAATTCACAGTGCCGTACAACAGAATTTCACGTTTAAACGTTAGTGTGACCGCAGCATTAGTAGGATCTGAAGGAGCAGTTGCTAATTAAAGACAGGTGTGTTTGATCAAGCTTGCAGCTGCAGGTATATCTCCATCAACAGTGTTGAGCTAGCAGGGGTGTCTAAACTCAGAGGGCCGGTGTCCTGGAGAGTTTAGCTTCAACCTTAATCAAGCACACCTAAACAAGCTAATCAAGCTCTTACTAGATATACTAGTAAAGCCGCGGTCACACTGGGCTTTTCTCCCCATAGACTTCCATTCATACGCAAGCGAATGCGTCAGACCGGAAACGCAGGGTCATGCGTCTGAGTTTCGCAGGTTGCTGCGGTGCAAGATTCTAGCTTGATGAACTCTGAACTGCGAAATCGCATCACTTGACTGCGTGAGACCAATCCAGGATCAAAACATGACGTATCTGAACAGAAATGTAAAACATGGAGCAATCGCTCGCTTTTTTAAATATCTAATCATCTTGTTTAATCCTGCCACTTTTCACAGCGCCGTACGACAGATTTCCGCAAGCTCAAATTCTAGTGTGACTTCGGCTTAAGTCTCGGGCAAGTGTGTTGTGGTGTGTTGAACCTAAACTCTGCAGGACACCACCCCTCTAGGACTGAGTTTGGATACCCCTAGCCTATAGGAAAAAGATAACAATTGTAATTAACTGGTAAAATTTGATTTTGTAATTATTTTTGAAGTACACTGTATATACATGGTTCTTAACACTATTAGTTACAATTGATGGGATGATTTATGCAATGATATCATATCTAGAAAACTAATGATGCATTCTAAAAACCATGACAAAAATAACTAAAACTTGGAGCAATATCATTGTCATGGTTCATAGTGACCACTTTTGAGTTCAAGTAGACTTTTCAACACTAGAGAGAGGACAGTTTAGGAGAGCGTGCTTAATGGTTTCCTCCAATCTCTTGGCTTTAAAGCTGATGTTTAATCTAAGGACTACATCTGTGCATTTAATTTCCTGCTTATTTCAGTTCAGCTCAGGCCTCGCATTGTTGCTTACAACTACTTTTTCTTTGAAAAGCAATAAATTATGAGCAGCTTGGCAAGCTACATTTCAAATTAGCTTCCCTAAGGCTAATAGCTGTCCTTGATTAACTTTGATTAAGTATAACAAGTACTTCATCCTGCGAAACACAATTTTTCAAGCTAGTCTGACTATCTTTAGAAAGAAACCTGGCAATGGCAACGAAAACCCTATTGCGCAGCAGCGGCAGGAAAATCAAAATCACATGAGCTGAGAAAACATCAGCTGTGTAAATACATACAGGACATCTCTGTGGAATGGAGGCATTACTGAAACTTGGCTCTATAGGAATAGTTTTTTTGGAGACCACCATTTTTTTCCCCATGTCAAGTTGTTTTCATTGGCGTTTGCCATATATAACATTATGTTCTGCGGTTTCCCATATTGTCATATAAGGTTGTATGGTTTTGTAAGATTACTTTGCAATACATGTACAGAGCCTCTTTTATTTTGACAGAAATAATAGTAATCTTAATATTTTATATATAATGTTGCACACATGAATAAATAATAATAATACATTTATTTTAAAATGGCACCTTTAAAACTGAATTCTTAAAGCAATTTACACTTAGAAAAATGAAGGATAGCAGAAAAAGTTATTCAAAGCACTTTTTTACACCAAACCCAATTTTTTTAAAGGAAAAGCCCATAGTCCCAAGTTCTACCTGACCAACCTACATTTTATTTTAAACCTGACTGGATTCAAAAGTAAATTTAGCTGACAGGGTCATTTGGAAAAAGCACATTTATTTTAAATTACCTAAGACCCGAGGCAACTAATACAGAATGTTGAAGTTTTGGATCCAACCCTACTCCGGTCTCAGCTTGGAACTGGGATTTTCAGACCCATGAAGACCTCTAAGACTAGCATTTAGAAAGATTTACCAATGCTCTGGATTAAAGGGAAGATGGATTAAAGGCACCATCAGGGCAGGTATCATCAAGGAGCCAAGGGTGTTCATTTTGTTTTGCCTGTATATGTTTTCTTTGACTCTCAAAGTGATGGTGGAACTGTATGTAAGATCAACGGTTTCAGCTAAAAATCTCTTTTGATGTTCTGCTGAAGAAAACTAAAATGTCACCTAAATCATGGTTGGCCTGAGGGAGAGTAAATTAACAACTAACTAGTTAAGTGGATGAACAATCCTTTCATCTGTTGAAAAACCCTCAAGCTGAAAAAAGTAAAGTAATTGCCATCCTGGTGTTCTGCTGCATGTATGTTCAATGACATGAATGAAATACTCCTGTGGCTTGGTTAACAGCTTTACAAGTGGTTCAATTTGAGATCTTACAAGCAAATGACCGCCTTGACATTTACAGAACAATACATCCTGGTGTGTTTCCAATTCACTTACTTTTCTGCTTTTTTGTACAGGACATATCCAGTTATATATAAAGACTGTTTATCTCTGTTTACATGCAGAAAAAGCCACCTGCAAACTCTCATTTCAGCCATGGCTTTCTTGTCCAATAAATACATCCACATCCTAACGTCTGGTACCTGTAAAGTGTGATAAGTCTTGTATTGATTGTTTTCCATTTGGCAGGTTTCGCGTCTGAGATCACTGCAAGCATATGGTTTCCAGACGCACTTCATTTATCTTACACAGTACAACGATTGGGGAAAATGTTGAACCATTTCCAAAGATCACATACGAGATGAACACCTTTCACGAGGCCTCGCCAACCAGCCACATCCATCTTTTAGACACTGACAGTGGCTACTGTTGAAACAGGATTGAGAATTTGTTTAAGTAAAAAGACACAATCCACTGGTTAGAGCAGGTGCTGTGTTTGGATCTTACATGGGTTGGAAACTATCTTTGACTGGCATGTTCTGTTGTTTGGAGAAGCAGGAAGGGAACTAGAGAAAGCAAGTGTCCCTCTACACCCTTACTCTGGTTATCATAAAAGAAAAACTGTGTACGAGTCAAAACCTTGTCAGCAAGCTTCAACTGTGTCGTCACTTGGTGCCATAATTGAATCATCTCTCCTATTGAATTTCAATCACTCAGAGGGTTTTCCCTACCAGGTTCTTGTTGGAAAACAGTGTTACATAACCGTTGGTGCCTCTATAACACAACATGAATATGCTGGACAACTTATTAACACCATCTGTGCAGGAGATCCTTTTCCTGATGTGAATTGGAACCTTGGAATTACTGAAACCTTGGACAACATAGTTGAAAATAAGTTGTAGTTCAACCCGATTTTTAAAAAATGATGTCATCATGTCATGATCACATCCATCTTAACCCAACAGACTCTCATTCATCTTTGTAAAACAAATTGTATTTGTAAAAAAACTAGAGATATGTGTACCTCCATTGCATGCACCCAAAACTCTGACAAAACTAAATGTAAACCCATATGAATAAAGCAGTTTAATCCAAGTCTTTTGAGCTTTGTGTGAATAGATTTTCAATAGAGGGACAGAAAATCTCAGATTTCATTACAAATATTTTCATGATCTATCTGAAAGAGGTATGTATAGCTGGGAGTTGATCCCAAAATCAATTTCTCGATTCTAAGGCTTTGAGAACTGAGAGTCAATTTTTTTGGAGTTGATTCTACAAGGGGGAATTGACTCCTATTTTCATTTCAAAAGAACAAATTCATAATTTGAATCTATTTTGCTAGTATTGATCAAAAGTCTCTTGCTAATAATGAGCAGATATATTTCCGCAAACAGATTCAGATGGATCGCTTCAATTAATTGGTTCATATAACAATTGGTTGCTAGCTTATCTGAAGGACATCACTGGACCTTTGCTGGAACCCCTGCAGTTTGCCTATAGAGCAAACCGGTCTGTGGATGATGCAGTCAACATGGGACTGCATTATATCCTAGAACATCTGGACAAACCAGGGAACTACGCAAGGATACTGTTTGTGGACTTCAGTTCTGCCTTTAACACCATCGTCCCATCACTGCTCGAGAACAAACTGACCCAGCTGTCTGTCCCTAGCTCTGTCTGTCAATGGATCACCAGCTTTCTGACAGATAGACAACAGCTAGTCAGAATGGGCAAAATCACATCCGACAGCCGCACCATCAGCACTGGTGCCCCCCAGGGATGTGTTCTCTCCCCACTGCTCTTCTCCCTGTACACAAACGACTGCACTGCAAAAGACCCCTCCATTAAGCTCTTGAAGTTTGCGGATGACACTACTGTTATCGGCCTCATCCGGAACGATGACGAGTCTGCATACAGACAGAAGGTGGAGCGGCTGGCTTTATGGTGCAGATACAACAACCTGGAGCTGAACACGCTCAAAACAGTGGAGATGATAGTGGACTTTAGAGAAACCCCCCTGCACTCCCCCCACTCACCATCATGAACAGCACTGTGGCTGCAGTAGAGTCATTCAGGTTACTGGGCACCACCATCTCTCAGGATCTGAAGTGGGACATTCACATAGACTCCATTGTAAAGAAAGCCCAGCAGAGACTGTACTTCCTTCGTCAGCTGAGGAAGTTCAACCTGCCACAGGAGCTGCTCGTACAGTTCTACTCAGCTGTCATCCAATCCATCCTCTGCACTTCAATCACCGTCTGGTTCAGCTCAGCTGCCAAAACCAACCTCCGTAGACTACAGCGAATAGTCCGGACTGCTGAACGAATCACTGGCACTACACTTACTACACTTCAAGAACTGTACTCTTCCAGAGTGAATAAAAGGGCTCGTAAAATCACTCTGGACGCCTCACACCCAGCACACTACCTGTTCGAACTGTTACCGTCTGGTCGGCGCTACAGAGCACTAAGCACAAAAACAGCCAGACACAGGAAAAGTTTCTTTCCTCAGGCCATCTACCTCATGAACAGTTAAATATTCCCCTACTGTGCAATAAACGTGCAATACTTTCTCATACGCACTTGTACACAGCACCTTATAACCTGTATATTTACAACATATCTGTACATACAATTCAACATCCAGATCTTTTTGACTAACTGCATCTCTGTTTAATGTTTAATGTTTATTGCCTTTTCTTTTCTTGTATTTAATTTTGTGTTGTCACTCGTCACTTTATGTACACTGAAAGCTTCTGTTGCCAAAACAAATTCCTTGTGTGTGTGAAGCACACTTGGCAATAAAACTGATTCTGAATATCTACCATTGACCAGGGCCGGCGCTTCCATAGAGGCAACCTAGTAGTGAGGGCGGCAGAGTAGTGAGGGTGATGCCAGTGACAACCAACCACTCAACCCCACCCCCCAGTTCCTCGCTTTCATCTGCGACACTTCACTTGTCAAACCTTCACTTCTGGGTTGAGAGTGTCGTGATCGTGGTTGTCTACAGCGCAAGTTCACCTTATTCCGGTCCTGCTGTTGACTTACCATTCCTTGATTCAAAGAGCTTATTATGGTATATCATGTTGAAATATCCAAATAATACACTATATAAACATGCATTCTGTCACAGCCAGGCCAGGTTCTCCCCACTTACATTCACCCGAAGCACCCCGCTCACAGTCACCACAATCATCTAGATCCTTCTCATACTAATCACACCCTCCCCCCCTGCACGTTATCTCCAGTCATCACTCCAGCCCCATAAAACCCTTCACACCACTTCACTTCGTGTCTGGCCTTGTTGCATAGAGAAGGACAATCTCTCATGGTCAGTGAAACCGTATACAAGTAGTAATACTTACCTGTTTGTTCCAGTTTATCTACAGTGTCTGTGTCTCTCCTCCTTTTTAGTGTGATTCCCTCCTGTTTGTGTGTTTCCCGATTTCCTCCATGTTTATATTCATGATCAGTCTCCGGTTCCAATCCATCATCTGGTCCACTGCTCATCAATGCAAGAGAAAGACTTTACCTGTTTGCCATATTGCAGTTTTTATGATTTACATACTCACAGCACTGGTCTCAGTCCCCCATCTGTGACACATTCCTGCTTATGTTTAATTTGCTTAAATCAATGCTAGTTTTTAAGTTAATGTACTTAAAACATGTATGCACATTCAGTTTTGTTGTAAGTGCCTTAAACGGATTTACCATACAGGTACTGATTTATAGTCACCAACAGAAGGTTTGAGCCACACACTCAATAAATAAAAACATTACTGATGCATGCCATCAAGGTTATTTACTTTGTTTTAAAAAGTGCCGAAAGCCTGTCTGACTGACAAATAAACTGGGCTCCTATTATCTTAATGTGTTATAAAGCTAGTTATTTTTGTGTGCATTTTGACAGTTGTGCATACATATTTTACACATAATATGTTGCAGTGCAGCTTTTATGCAATTCAAATTATGTGCTTGATTGAAACTCCTGTTAGCTTATTTATTAATGACATTTTTAAGTATAAAGTATTAAAAAAGAAAGTAAGGGATAGATTATCGGAATTGAGTCTATTGATTCTAGAACTTGGGAATTTCAGAACTTGGTATTGATTCAATTCAATTCTTATTTCTATAGTGCTTTTACAATGTAGATTGCATAGACTTAACATAGCAGTTCTAGTAAATCGAAACCGCGTCAGTCCAGTTTTTGAGAGAAGTTCAGTTTAGTTCAGTTCAGTGTGCTTTCAATTTCATTGCTGAAAGTACAAACACTGAAGAGCAAATCCATCGATGTGCAGCTACACAAGTCTCAAATCAAGCAAGCCAGTGGTGACAATGTTGAGGAACAGACTTAACCAATTGACGAAAGTAAAAGAAAAAAAAAAACCTTGAGAGAAACCAGGCTCAGTTGCGCAGGACCATTTCTCCTCTAGCCAGTCTTCTTGTGCAGAGCTGCAGTCTAGGTGCCAGAGGCTGGAGAACACTGGACGTACATTGTACAAAAACTTTGTGATCAAACAGCTCTAGACTTGTTGAATTGATGACATGACAATGAATAGTAAAGGGAATTTTTGAGGGAATTGACACTTTCAACTTTCCAAATGATTGTAATGGAGTATATATGTCTTTTCTGGTTAAAAACGTAAATAGAACTGAATTAAAATGCACAATCGTTATACTAAAAATGCGGATTTGTTCTTGCACACTCACCACATCAAACATCCACACTAGAAATAGCAACAAAAGCTGGACTGTAATTCAACTAATAAATTTGTCAAGAAACTAGGCTTTATCACGGCACACACACACCCATTGACGTTCACTTACATAACTTTCTGGACGCTCTGTAGGGAAATCTATGATAGCTTATCGTAATCCAAACCCTGATCTACAGCTGAAAGTCAGTCTACAGCCATGGAAGAGTTAGTCATGCCTGTAGAAAAGAAAAACACACATGATGAGGCAAATTGACCTTTCCTCAAAAACCCTTCAACAATTTGCTTCTGTTTTCAAGACTTAAAAGGGACCCTCCAAAAATGATCATTTTGAAATCATTTACTAAACCTCATATGATTTCAAACCTGAATGAAGCAGAATTTTATGATACGAATGTGATTAGACGATGAAACATTCTCAGACTAGAAATAACCACATTGTTAGGTTAATTGGGCATCATTGTACAGTAGGCTAACTAATAAACATAGGCACTTTTTTACAAGCATTGCACACAGAAGCTCAACTTCAATGCAGCAGGCGTTTAACAAGCTTCTGACGAACAGAGCCCACTTAGTGACGTGAACCTGCATCACTTTCTGGATATGCTGCAAGGAAATCTGTGATAACTAATCGGAATCCAAGTGCTGAACTACATCTGCAGGTCAGCCTACAGTGGCTGAGGGGTTAGTCACGATTGTGGATAAGAAAAACACACATGAGCAATGAACTCAAAAACACTCTGCCATAAAGCAGTTTTGAATGTAGAGCCAGTATTGTTGATAGCAGAGAGAATAAAATCACTGCTTCTGTTTTTCAGTCTAATACATAAAGATCCTCCATCTCATATTTATTTGGATTTTGTTTCAACCTAAAATCTATTTTATGTACAGTATAAGAAAACTTAGTAATGCACAAGTCATATTCTACTTTTTGACATATGTACTAATTCTACAAAAAGTCTATATATAGGCTTATACCAAGCGACAACCTCCCGCTCTCCCTCGAGAAGCCAATACGGAAGTAACTGAAACTGTAATTCATCGACTCGACTTGGGGGGCTGGCTCCAGGAAGTCCAAGTGCTTTCTTTCTGCATTGGTAAATTGGCCATTTTTACAGCTGATAAAAATATGTTTACAGCCTGGTACAAATTATGGCTTTGGTGCATATAGCTATGATTACCCTTCATGACAACTGTGGGGAGGGTGAATTTTTTTATAACTCATCCGTTTCGTTTTTATTAAGTTATATTAAGTATGCATAATTAAGGGTGTGGCCACTTGAGTGACAGCTAGGACTAGCTGCTCGCTGTCTCGTCACCTCAGCTGATTCTGACTAATTAGCTGCTGAACTCGGCATATACATCATATTTTTGTTTTGGTTAATGTTTCTTTACACAGTCATTTGCCTTTTGGAATTTTTTCCTGCAATTATCAGATGATATGGCATGCTGTAAGGACTTAATTGTGCTTACAAACTGTTCAAGTTGCCTCCATTTCCCAGGTGAGTGAAATTATATACTTACAGTATATACCATATCTATGAATGTATTTGTTTTATTTAAGATCATTTATCATTTATGAAGTTCTTTAGACCTGTAATGCACTCCAGAATCTGACAGATTGATTAGCTGTTGGCTATAAAATAGTCATCTGAAGCGTTGTCATACAGTGTTGGTGCTGGATTTTATAAATAGCCTTGCATTTACTAACACAGAGTATATTTGAAGTGTTTGGAAGTAATTTGCGTTTTCCTTCTATAGAAAAAACGTCATAAGAACAAAGTTTAGTGGCTCAATGTGTTACAACAGTGTTTTTAAATGTCTAAACATTTTATTGATATAGTGTACAACCAAGCAAGTCAGAACACAAACGAGTCACAGATAATGAAGTATTAAGCGTTCTCCCAAAGTAAAAAGTCAGTCTAAGCCAGGTCTAAGCAAAATGCTAAGAATCCAGCATGCGCCTGTAGCTCCGCTCACTCTCCGCCTCTTTGCCTATGTTTGGTATCCCGTGTTTGGTGCGATGACGCGCTAACAAAATGGCGACGGTTGGCCGTGCCTACTTGTAGCTTCTTTTGCAGTGTTCAGAAACCTATGGGTGATGTCACGGATACTACGTCCATATCTTTTACAGTCTATGGCTTATACACCAGAAGAATGTTTTCATAGTTCCTAGAACTAGTTGAAAGCACAGGGTGATTCAAAAAGAATACCACAACTTTGAAAATCGAGAACTCTGCAAAGAAGAAAAGGAGAGCTAAGCTCTTTCTGTTGTCGATTTAAGGAAGCTCTGAAGTTTCACATTGAGGAACAAAAAAAAGGAATAACTGCAGCTATCCAAACTGTTACACCCGAGATGCTACAGAGAGTGTGGAATGAGTTTGAATATCGGATTGATGTTGCTCGAGTGTCTCGAGAAGGTCATATTGAACATCTATGAACTTGATTTCTGGAAAAAAAAAACTTTTAAGTACTCAAATTGATTAATTACCCAAGGTTCCATCATGCTTCTTTGATTAAATACAGATTCCCAAAGTTGTGTTTTTTTTTTATCACCCTGTACAATAGTATCCAAAATATCATTTACAGACAAAAAACTAGAAAGAATTTTAGTTATAGGGACCTTTTAGGGAAACTAAATTAGCTCTTGCTTCAGAGTAGGGCCTAACCTGGGATGATAGGAACTACCTGTAATGTACAGTAAATGCATTACATTTAGTTTCCCTAAAAGAGGTTCATACAAAATCTTTTCTAGTTTCTAGTCTGTGTTGTTAATATGAAATGAGTCGAGTTCTTTAATCGTTCCTCACTTATGCAGTACAGCAATTTGCTATATGTAACATAATTTAGCCCTCCTTCTTGTCTATAAAGCCCAACTCACATTGTGCACTTTTTAGTAGTCCTAAATGAGTGTAGCATGTCAGACTGCACAAACATGACTCCCATGTCACACAGTATGATTTCAGTTGCCATAATATTAGACTGAATGACAATTACGATTATTGTGTTGTTGCTATGGTTGCATTAGACATGAGCCCCTGCATGTATGTGACAATATTGTACTGTTGCTCCATTTATTTTCATTGGTTTCAGTAACGTTAACAAAATGAAACCATTATTGTTGGTAAAGGACAGTATCCCCATTTTCTGCACATTAAAATATCACTGAGGGAAATCATCTTTGCAAACTTTGTTTATTTGAGGGATATCCATTGTGCACAGTATGCAGACCTTTACAACAGACTAGAAACTAGAAATGATTTTAGTTATAGGAACCTCTTTTAGGGAAACTAAATTAGCTCTTGCTTAAGAGTAGGGCCTAACCTAGGATGATAGTAACTACCTGTAATGTAAATGCCCAATTACTGTGTGACAACATGCTATACAAATCACCTGAACAGTTTCAAAGTGTAACACGATATTCACATATAGAAAGCTAATATTAGCAGCATTTACTCATCATATTTGTCAAGCTCTTTATTCATTCCTTACTTATGCAGTAAAGCAAGTCATAATTGACAAGTCATTAAAAGACAATAAAGATGCGCCAAACACAAGCATGCAAGAAAGCTCATGTCATCTATCTGTGACACATTCACTATCTCACGTTCAGGCATGATACCTCACAGCAAACATAAACTGTAGCTGTAATTTTGGTTCAATAATAAAACGAGGAAAACATCTGTTTTGATGTTTCGCTGGAGTGGTTTGAAGTTGCTGCGCTGATTGCATCATCAAAATCAGTGCTCCTATTGATCCTTGGTTTGATGCTCACTGCAGCTGAAGTCACACCGCACAAAAATATCTGAAATCTTCTAAAACTGCCAGAACTTCAATGGATAGAAAATTTTATTGCCAAACTTCAGCTTGGCAATCAATACCATCATTCCTTACATTCAACTGTCTGAATTATCCATTTATAAGTGGATATTTAACTTTTTAACAGACAGACAGCTGTAAGTGAGGCTGGGAAAATTCACACTGAACAACTGCACAATTAGCACTTGTGCCCCCCCCCCAGGCATGTGTGCTCTTCTCACTGCTCTTGTCCCTCTGCAATAGGCAACCAAGATGCATTATGGATATGTGCCACTGCATACATTTCTGAACAGTGCAAAATACATCCCTGGAGGTTTTTTTTTTTTTTTTTGCAGTTTTTGTTTTCTCGAATGCACCAGAGGCCGCTGTGTACACTTTTTGGGATCTCAAAATTCTCTTGTGAGTGCCATTCACACATGCCTTTTTCGCCTAAATCCACCAGAGGTCTGATTTTTACCACGTTTTTAGATCTTACCATGTTCTCACTCTGTTATTTACTTGTTTATTTGATTTTTGCCTTTTGTTTTTGCTTTACCTGCTTTCTGAGACCGTTCTTTGCGGGACTCAAACCTTGTTGTCATGGTCAACTCCACTCTGCATCTCAAGTTCGCTGACAAATGCAGCGAGCCACTGGGCAAACTGGTAACAGCGGAAAAGCCCGCATGGAGGTAAGTTGTCGGCTGAAAGCATGAAAACAAACAGAAGCCATTGGTGGCATCATACCGTTCCATAGCTATCATTTTAAAGACAAAATGCAGCCATACGTAGCTCTTTCTACATAATTTGCGCTCTTCAGAAATGTTTGCTCCTAATTAAACTTGAACCAGCTATTTCAATTCTTCATACTGATTAGAAACCTCTACATAAAGCCATGATTTGGTTGTCTGAGACAAAAACAGTATTAAAAAAGTATTCAAAGGAAATACTTAAAGATATCTATAATCCTAGTCTAAAATCTATGGTCTTTGATTGTTGGTTTGAAATGTGATTGTTGGTTTGTAATGAAATGTGCAGGAGCACCCCTGCTTTAGACCAATGAATGCCCTACAAAAGTGAAGGTGCTCATCAAGGTGCTCATCACCACAGTCATTGGCATCATTCAGGAAAGTGATAAGTTAGCACACAGAGCAGGGTTGGATGACTTCAGTGCTGGAGGTCCACTGTCAAGCAGAGTTCAGCTCCATCCCTAATCTAACACACCTGAAAATATATAACATGTCTTTAGGATATCGTGACAATTACAGGCATATGTGTTTGATTAGAGATGGAGCTAAACTCTGAAGGATAGCGACCTTTCACCACCAGAGTTGCCCACTGTTGAAACACAAAGTATCTTGAGTAGATAGCTGTCTAGAAACCTTGGCCTGAACACACCGTCAAACAAATTGAGACAGTGACCTTCAGAAGGTTTGAACACACCTTCATTAACAGCACTGTGGCAGCAGGGTCATTCAAGTTGCTGATCACTGCTATCTCTCATCTGAATAATAGTTTTACATTTGTGAAAAGAGGTTTACAGATTGATAATGTTGAACCTGAATGGAAGCTGCAAAAACTGCTGAACCAAATCAGATATCAGAATACTCTAAAGAACAGCCTTACCTCTTATTTGATTATTTTTGCTGTTTTGCCCACACTTCAGGACTTGTCAGAGAGAGAAAAAAGCAGGCAATATCTACAGAAACTGCACTTACCCTGGCTACAAAGGATTTGAACTGCTGCCATCTGGCGTGCAACTCAGAACACTGGGCACTAGAACATCAAGGCACAAGAACAACTTCCTCCCCTTCAACCATCTTCCTCCTGAACTGTTAAATGTCTCCCAAGGCCCCTCTTTGTGAAACTCTTTAGTGAAATATAACATAACATCTCTCTTATATGTTAATATTATTATCCACAATTCTGTAAACATGTATAAAACTTTAAATAATGTTTCAACTCTGACTTAACTTTTTAATATACTGTCGTGTTGATGCATACTGAAAGATTTGCTAAAAACCCCCTTGGCAATAAAGATCTTTCTTATGTCTTGCTTTATTGACAATTGCCAGAAAACACTTATTTAACTATTTTTGTGAAAACTACATTATGCAACTAACTACTTGTTCCATCATTATTTGTTGCAGCATGGAAGTGATAGAATACCAAGACAATAAATCAATGTGCACCTACTGTATTCAGCTGTGCACAACTTCCTTCAACACACTTGCCTGAAAGTTTCTAGTACACTTAAAGAGCTTGATTAGCGGGTCCAGGTGTGTTTAATTGGGGTTGGAACTAAAATATGTCCTCCAGGATCGAGTTTGGGCACCCCTGCCTTAAAAGGTTAGTAACAACTTTATTCAACAGTTTCTTCTCATCAATGTCAGTTTATTGAGCACATTCATGAGCATTGTATACCCCCCGAATGCCAGCTCTAAACTTCCTCTGTTTGATACAAGAAAAAGTTGGGAAAGTTGTATTTTTCAGTGTTAATGGTGCCATCACAGAAGTGCATTTGCCAAGGGCATTGACACAATCCCATACCATGACAGACCTTGGCTTTTGGACTTGGTCTGGATGATTCTTTTCTTCTTTGGTCTGGAGCACACAGTGTCCATTTCTCTCACAAAAAAGAAAAAAAAAACTGAAATACTGATTTATCGGACAACAGTACACATATCCACTGGGTAATGGTCCGTCCCAGATGCCTCCGAGCCCAGAGAAGTTGACAGCATATCTGGACACTGTTAATATAGGGCTTCCTTTTGAAACAGTGCAGTTTTGGCATGAAATACAAGTCAAAGTAAATTTAGAAATCATTTCTTTCTTTCTTTCTTTGCCATACTGTCCCAACTTTTTCTGATTTGGGGTTGTACATTTTTGTTATATGCATAACAACTCTACATAGAGGACCATTAACACTACCTTCACTTTGGCCATTAATACATTTTGCATATCATAACTGATCATTTTATCAAGCAATACTGGCAGTACCGCTCATGCCCAGATGCTTATCCTGTTAAATGTAAATATGACTAACAAGTAGAAATGTGAACTGTGAGTGAGAGCATTCTGTTCTTGGCCATTTCTTCGTTTATGGATTGTCAAAAATAGTTTAGTGTAATAGCTACGCTTTACAACATTTAGTGTTTGCTTCCACAAAGTGAATACTTGGGTTACTACCAATGTTAAAATCTACACCACAACTTTGTTTAACTACAAACTGATGTTCAATGACAATGTACTGAAGTTGATAGAGCTCTGCTCTAGTACAACGTGACATACCCCAAGAAATTCCTAGAAGCTGCTCCAGACAAGACATTTCTGTGTTTTTAGTACTTTAAGACACTTGGAGAGGAAACCTAATCCTTTTGTGAACTTTGATTGTAACATAGAAACATGGACGAAACTTCAACAGAACAGAACACTGAAAAGCAGAAATGATCAGTGGAAAATTACGCATGTAATGAAAGCAGATTTTAATTGAATCCAAAATATAGTTAAAAGGTGTGTATCCATAATCTGAATCAACATAAAAATTTGTATAACAAATATTTAAAATGCTGCCAGATTACAATAACATGACTGGAATTCTTCAGCAATCAGTGTTTGTGTATATGTTTAAGAAAGGTTTTTTTAGATTAATTCAATATGTGGACATTACAGTTGGATTTGGAAACCTTGTCAACTCTTGGCTGAGAATCTAGTAGAATCTAGGGGAGCATATTTTTAAATGTTTGGATTTGGGAACAATGTTCTGTATTCCCAACCTTCTAAATACTAACCAGCTACTTTATTAGGTATGCATTGCTAGTAAAGGGTTGAAGCCCATTTTGACTCAATTCCTGGCATAGATTCAACTTGGCAATGATATAGTGAATCATAACACAAAACTAAGTTTATTTAATCATGAACTTATTGTGTGAATATCTTGTTCCAGCACATCCCAAAGGTGCTTTAGACCTGTTGATGTGTGGAAGGTTTTGAGTACAGTATAGTGTACTCACTGCCTTGTTGTTCCAGAAACCAGCTTCAGATTATTTGATCTTTGTGCACACTGTGGTCCTCAAAAGAGCTTGTAGTGTTTAAATGATGTTCATCCATTACACCATCAGGAGCATCAACTTTTGATAAATTGCAGGATGAACCCATGCTCTCATGTTCCCATGCAAACTGTAGCATCTGCTTCTTGACCTTGGTGTGCTTTTCTGATTTTGTTGCTCATCTGCTTCAAGGTCTGAGGTATCGTCCATTCACAGATGCTCTGATGTAGACAATGAGTTGTTTCGATCAGCTTAAAACAGTCAGCTCATTCTCAGCAACCTCTGAAATCAACAATGCATTTTCACCAAGGAACTGCCACTCGCTGGATATTTCTTTTTTTTTCCTGACAATTTTCTGTAAACGCTAGAGATGTTTATGTGTGAAGCTTCCAGTTAATCAGCAGTTTCTGAAATACTCAATCCATCAGGTATGGTACCACCAACTATGCCATGTTTAAAGTCATTTCAGTCGTCTTTCTTCCTCATTCTGATGCTCAGTTTGGCCATGTCTGCTTGCCTAAATTCACGGATGCAGTCATACTCTGCATGACAACAAGCCATTGATCAAAGTTGCAGTGAGAGCATTTTTTTGGTCTTGTGCTTATGTTTGTTGGTGAAAACTAAAATAAAAATGATTAAGTGGTTTTTATATAGCGTAGACATTCTAATGGGCTTTTAAAAATGTCCTCATATATTAGGCTGCGCTTACACAAAAGGTTTTTCCTTTACACAAGGTTTTCAAAATGATCCACATTTACACATCTGCCAAACATGCTGTATAATTCCAGGCTAGTATTAGAGTTGTCATCTTGTTAGTAAACAGTACCTGTATCGAAGTGACAACTTGGCTGTTGTGGCTCTGTACTGATGTGTATGTAGGATTTGTAGTGTGTATATGATTGATTTACGCTGTTGGTTGAAATGTGATATAAATCCACACTTTGCTGATGAAGCGGTAGCAAACACTTGGGCTACAACAAGTTACACTACTGCCCTGCAAAATCTCATCACGTGATTGCATTGGACAATAGATCAAAACATGATCTCTCAGTACAAAAATTTTAAACATGGAGCAATCGCTTGCTTTTTAATGTCTAATCATCTTGTTTAATCCCGCTTCTTTTCACAGCACTGTAAGAATTTTGCAAGCTCAATCTCTAGTGTGACCACAATGACTTTTGTTTGTGTTCCCTCCAGGGGTGGCACCATTTGTGAAATGCTAGAATGGATTTTTATCATACAATGTGCTTTTGAGAAATAAAATTTCCCATGTTTTTTGTCTTCTTAGAGTGAATAATAAGCTAAAATATCCATACAGTAGTTAACATTCATAATGAGTCAAAAAAAGTGTTTCCAAATTTTCCCAGGGCTAGGTTTTAGGATATCTTTTCATTAAGAGCAGTCTGTTAAGGAAGGTCAAATTTTTTATTTGTGTTTAAGTACTGTACGCTTCCTCATACAATTGCAAATAAGGTGAGAAAAGGTGAGGGTAACTATTTTTATTAAATTTTCAATGGTTAGTCAAAGTTATCAGGTTATTAATTCGTTAATGGTGGCTCAGTGGTTAGTGCTGTCACCTCACAGCAAGGTCGCTACTGTAGTTTGAATCCCGAATGGGCCAGTTGGCATCCTGTGTGGAGTTTGCATGTTCTCCTCATATACGCATGGGTTTCCTACGGGTGCTCCGGTTTCCCCCACAGTCCAAAGACATGCACTATAAGTGAATTGGATGAACTAAATTGGCTGTAGTGTATGAGTGCGTGTGTGAATGTGAGATCCACTGCGTAAATATATAGGCTGGAATAGTTGGCAATTCATTTGGATGTGGCAACCTCATAAATCAGAGACTAAGCCAAAGGAAAATGAATGAATGAATAATTTGTTAAGTAAACTAGGATTAAGAAGATATAAATTGCTTCTGGTGGTGGGGTTGGGGTAAAGTGCCCCCTTCCTATAGTAAAACTTCTAAAACAGTGGCTACATCTGTTGATCCAAGGGTGCCTTCACATCTGTGGTTTGGTTCATTTGGTCTGGACCAAGGGCAACAAATGATACATTGTAGCATTTTTCTGCAGTTTTTGGGTCCTTTTCACACCACACTGATTGCTTTGGTCCGAACAAGTTGAAAAGAACCAAAAATGCAGTCATGTGACAATATCCACATCACTCACTGGCCAGATGTTATTGAACGTATTTCCTAAACTGCTTTTCGATTGCTCAATATTAACATGTGAGAAAATGCCAATGGAACTTCCGCAAGTAAACAAACCGGCAGACACAAAATATCGCTTTTTAATATATAAGGACGACTGCGCTGGCTGATTGTATCCCTGGTCATGGTATACTATATAGTTTGTATGCATCACTTCAGACAAACTATACATTTTGATATTAAAGCGCGGCTGCGACTGGAAAACAATGTTTTAATGCAGTGCAAACAGCGAAGGCGCATCGCAAGTCACTTCAGGATGAGGAGAAATTTAATTTTGCTAAACTGCGACATGGTCATCTTCCGAAAATATTACCAATGATCCATCAGGTAATGTTTTCCCTCTCTCTCTGCTTAAAATTGCAGGTAAAGCACTGTCAACATATATTTTTCCTCCACACCCCATAAGATGGGACAGCGCATCAGACTACAGCAGCTGGATTAGTCCAAAAAGGCGCAGTACTTATTGCGATTGGGTCTGTTTTTGTTCAGATCATGTTCTGACCACAATCGAACTCCAGGGTTTGTATAAAAGTGTACCAAGATCACGTCTTCAAGGAGGTCTCGGTATGCTTTTTTGGTCAGCTTTTAGAGCACACTTGAGTGAAATTGCTACATTCAATCTGACCAAACAAACTGCACCAAGAAGAAAAACAAACTCTAGTGCGATTCAACCAAACTAAGACAGGTGTAAAAACACCCTAAGACCATATTTATAACACTGTAATTATGAGTTGTCCAATAAGTAGTTTCAGGCATGTGTGTGTGTGCTTCTGTTTTATGTGTATAATTAAGATTGTTTAGATTGTTAAGATTGTCATCTGCACATTGTGTAACTAGACACAATTTATGTTGTCATTTTTAGCTGAGAGTACTGAGAGAGATCTGCTTTCATGTTATTGACCCCTCTTGGCCTATCAGACATCCCATGTCCAAATTGCATTTCTGTAACTAGTTTTCAGATTTATTCACTTGCATTCCCAAAAACTGCATTGTCATGTAAACAAACAGCAAAATGCATAAAAAGTTTCTTGTTATCTGCTGAAAATGTTGTCGTGTAATCATCTTATGACTACTAGGATATTTCCGGATCTTCTTCTTTTCAGTCCATCTAACAGATACTACCTCAGGCCTGCTGCGCTCTTGTGGATGGTCATGGGTGATAGCCGAGGTCACCGTGAATGAAGACTTGGAACATTTAACAAGGAAAGGTAGAAATCCGAGTTGAGGGAAACTTTCCATGAAACCGTAAAATGGCCGCAGTGGCTTTGTTGAGAGTATCATCAGACAATGTGATTTATTACTCTCAGAAATGACCACAGCTTCTGCAAGATGAAGAGGTTTTGGCAACGGATCATAGATAAGGAATTTCACAATGTGGGAAATGTGGGAATTCAAGAGTGCATATTTGAGGCTAGATTTGGTGTCAGTGCTTCCACGGAGGTTTTGTATTTGAGGACTGTTTGAGCTCATGTTTCAGGCCAGGTTGAAATCAGGATCTGATAATTAAATAGCACTTAATGGCTTGAAAGTATCTTGGGATGGCTGTAGCTTAGTGATAGGTGGTAAGTAAAAATTTTGTTGGTTTAATTCTAAAGTGTGATGCATAAGATATCATCATCGTTGTTTCAGGTAGCTAGATATTGGTTAAATGGCAAGGTCCATTTGGTCCAGAGTTTGTATTAATTATGACACCTTAAGCTTTATTTTCTTTAAAGCTACTTATTGTGTGTGTGTGTGTGTGTGTGTGTGTGTGTGTGTGTGTGTGTGTGTATGTTCAAATATGCAAAATATGTCCAAAAACTTCTTAGTGCCATCTGAATTTCTTCTAAAATGAAAATTTTTCTCAGGCTCCTGTCTGTATGTTCTGTAATTTAACTTTAATGGCAAAGAATAGTTTATTTTCATTGCTTTTAAACTGAAATAACCCAACAAAACCATAGGAAAAATGTAAGAAATTTAAGCTCATTTAAGAAGAATATATCATTTATTGTGTGTGTGTTTTAAGCAAATTAAGCAAATCAACATGCCAGTTGCTCCAATGTTGACCACAACAGTCAACCAACAAAGCGCCACAAAAGCAACACTTATAAATAAGTTAACAAGCAAAATAGGCCAAATTGTTCAACAGCAGACCATATGGGTTACAGCTGTAAGCACTTTCCAAATCGCTAAATCTGCAAACCAAACAAACATTTTCTGAAATGTAGCATATTGCTTGATTGCTATACAAGTAGTTTTGCCAGTGGAAACTGTCCATTCAAGAAATATTTTTTATTAAAAATAAGCTATTTTAAAGCTCAAAATTTATAGAAATGATTAAAACACCTTTTCCTAAACTTAATTTGTTCATCTAATAGGGGTTGCATCAACAGAATAAAGCAGAAACCCTAATAACATTACTTTATATTTGATCTGCTGTAAAAATAAATCTGAAGCACCCAATTCTTAATTAAAATGTTTGACATTCGGCTATTTTTAAATGTAAAAAAAAAAAATTAACAGTTAAAACATTTAGCGCTGTCCATAATGTAAAACGACTCAAAAGAGCATGCTAGTTTTGAACAGGTAGCCTTGAACAGGTAGCATTATCATTTACAGGGCCATAACCTGGGCAGATATTAGGTGAATTCAGCAGTCACAGCTGAGTTTCCTCATAAGAGCAGCATACGATACCCTCCCCTGCCCCCGTAATCTTTCTCAATGGTTCGGAAGTAAGGACAAATGCCCCCTGTGTGACAAAGCTAAAGCAGGCCTGCAACATATTCTGTCAGGAGGCAATGTTGCACTGATGCAGGACCGCTTTAGATGGCAGAACAGCCAGGTGCTAAGAAAGCGGGCAGAGCATCTGGAGAGTACAAGCAAACAGCACATTTCTTCGGCCAAACATCAGGTTCCTCAGACCAAGAGAAGGGGGTCAGATTACAGGTACACGGAGAACAAAGTGCCTGCTCGCACCTGTAAAAGGGTTGGGAGATGTGCATTGACTTGGATTCTCAACTCATCTTTCCAACTGAGATCACACAAACAACAAAGACCAGATGTAGTGATTTGGTCAGCAGTGGCTAAGAAAGTACTCTGACTAAGGAGCGCAATGTATAGTCTGGGGTTTGGTGTGCAACAGTACATCTCATAGAAGTCAGGTGCAAGGGATTTGTTGGAAAGTCTGTAATTGATCTTCTCTGCGCTATTAAGGAGCTGGCGGAGAAGGCAAAGAAGGCACGTTACTGGATGTGGCTACGGAAGAGGGACAAGAATTGTGGTGTGGTACCCCATTAAGGGCAGCTGCAGACGGTGGTGGGGAGACGTCCCTTCAAGCCACTCCTGGAGATATGCTGGGTAGGGGGTGAAACATCACTGAACAGTGGTACCAGCTGCCGACCCTGCAGCTGTCCCTAAAGTGCACCGTAGGAGGTGCGGCAGGCAGGAATGTCAAGCAGGTAATTACTACTTACATCAAAAAAATAGATAAATAAACTGTTCAGTCTAGTTTATGCATCTGATTTGCATTGGAATATTTCTGCCATAAAATTCTGAACACATATTGAAGCTTTAGCCTAAAAATGTTTTAGCTAAGTATAGTTTTTAAAGATTAATGCATATGTTTTAACAGTGTCCAACTTGGATTTGAAGCTGAATGTGTGCTTTTGGTTTTATTTGTATCATTCAATTGTAATCAAATGCCTCAAATATTTACCATAATTATAATTATATATATAAACTTCGGATTTACCT
>CAIGQZ010001834.1:378184-427653 GCA_903798205.1 Danio tinwini | reverse complement strand
GATTACATTAGCAAAAAAAGTTTGGATAACATGTAAAGGAATGTAAATATATGTTAAAAAAAACATGTAAAGCAACTTACAAGTACAGCATAGTGTGCTTGGAAAAAATTGAGAAAATACATCCAATGAAAGTGTATACGCTATAACTGGTCATTATTAATGTTTTTGCCATCACGTTTTAGAGGTTAACAGTAAATAAACAGTTTAAAAGTGTAAAAGTTTTAGATGTCACCCTTCCATGAAATGTGCTGTCAGCTGTCCACATGTGGGTTTTACTAAGCACACTTCTGTCTGTAGTGTTAAGTGTGCTGAGAGTCTCGGTGTGAATCGGGCCCCTGAAGCGAGAGAAGTTAAAGCGTGACACATTGGAGTCTCTTTCGCCTGTGAACATGTGGAACGTGTAAATTTATGCACAAGATGTCCAGAGCATTAATAGCCATTAAAACCCACAAGGTTTGGGTCTCATCTGGATCGCAAAAGCAGAGAGAAAAGACATTCTGACCTACATCCACCCAACGATTTTCTTATCCCCTAGACATGCAAATAAAGTGGTGGAAAATACCCAGCATGGCGTTCGTGCAAAGGAGCTTGGGACATTTCCTTTTGGCCGATCCCAGATGTACAGCTGGTCCTTCTCTGACCTCGGTATGAGTTAAGAAATGGGAATAAAAAAATGGTTATTGTACCCCTACCCCTAAACTCAACCCTCACAGGAAACCTGTGGCAAATTTTGAGTGTCAAAAGACCCCGGTAATTATGAATTTAAAATATTGGATTACAAGGACACAAGACATGTCCTCATAAACCAGCTTAACATTGCTCTACTAACATCATACCCATGCAATTATACAACATTATGTCCTTGTAAACTATATAAACAAGTGCACACACACATTGCATCACAGTCACACATACTGTACACAAAAAAGGCTCATTAAATTTGATTTAGGTTTAAGGTTGGGAAACTCCATGTGCTATTTGAGTACTGGCTGGTCCCTGTTAAAACCATGGCCTAATTCTCATTCACCGAAACAAAGCGTTACCCTGTCATGGTCATCATCCACTAGCATGCAACAATTTACAACAACTTCCAGCTAAAAAAAATAACAGACTGTTCTTTTCTAATCCTCGCTCAAATCTCGACAGCCCAGGGTGATCTTTAAAGTAACAGCTGGGGTACAAGCTTGAAAACATGTCTTGCAATTTACTACAGCAGATAGAGTACAGTGATTGATAGTTTAAGAATAGAGGTTAATGTTCATGAGCACAAGCTGGAGTTCTCTGAGATCAGTGTGTAGCTTCTGGGTCACCGAGGAAAACACTGCACTGGAGGGTAAAAACGGACAGATGATGAATGAATGTCACAAAATAGGTAAGGTTTTTCCATGGAGGGTGATGATGATGGGTAAGAAATGATGGTTTGTGTGACTCAGCAGGGAAATTCAAAGCGTTTTCAGTTTCAAAGACGCTCACAATGCCAAACACACACATCAGAGCCTTTCCCGGATCATAAAAACGAAAGTTTTGACATGAATGGTTGAACTTGTTGGACATTTGCACTAATATACAGTAAAAAATTCCTTCTCACATCAAAAGTGAAACCAGAAAAAGAAACACTGAACTTTTACAACTCCCTTAGAGTTAAACAGTTGAGTTTTACATTTTTTAAATCCATTCAGTTGTGAAGATAATGGTCTCCATGATGGACGTCCAGTGTTCTCCATCCTCCGGTGGAGCTCTGCACAGGAAGTTTGGCCAGAGGAGAAATGGTTGTGTCCAACTGAGCCTGGTTTCTCTCAATTGGTTCTTTCATCAATTGGTGAAGTTTTCTTCCTCCCCACTGTTGTCATTGGCTTGCTTGGTTTGAGACTTGTGGAGCTGCACATCAATAGATTTGCTCTTCAGTGTTTGGACTTTCATCAGTGAAAATTAAAGCACACTGAGCTGAACTAAACTGAACTTTAACTCTGAAAACTAGACTGGTACACATTCAATTTACTAGAACATCTATGTTAAGCTGCTTTAACACAATCTACATTATAAAAACGCTATTTATAAACATGAATTGGATTGAGCCAATCTCCAGATTTGGCAAAAGTACTTTTTGCTTAGGTCATTGAATCATATTAGACGATTAGAAGCACACTTAAAAAGTATAGATTATTTTCCTTATAAAGATTGACTCTTCTGTAGTTACATCTTGTAATAAGATCAATAGAAAATGAAAATGTATGCAGAGATTGAAAAATAGAAAATAGTCCCCAGCTAGCTAACATCCAACACGAACAGCTCATGCTAGCAGGTGGTCACATTGGTTATATTGGTAGAAGTCAGTAATTTTTTAGACACTGCGTATTAACATTGCATCTACTGCAGCAAATTTTTTCTTGATTATTACACCAGACTTGTATAGTATAGTATAGTATTGTATAGTATAGCAAATAGAGTAGTTTCTATTTGCGTAGTTAATAGCAACTTTTCGTGTTCATTTTTCTAAGCACAGTATGTAAATACAGAAGAGTTTAAATGGGGGGTTCTT
Organism: Danio tinwini; assembly: GCA_903798205.1. Lineage (NCBI taxonomy): Eukaryota > Metazoa > Chordata > Actinopteri > Cypriniformes > Danionidae > Danio > Danio tinwini. Next base: position 425,114 of record CAIGQZ010001834.1, on the reverse strand, counting down.
CACACCACCACTAGTGTGCAGCATCCATTTGGATGATGCGACAGCAGACACAGGACAACAGTGCCAGTGCACTCTCAACACACCAGCTATAGGTGGAGTGGAGAGACAGTGATAGAGCCAATTCGGTGGATGGGCCATGATGGGTAAGGGCCAATGGAGGGAATTTGAACAGGACACAAGGGTTACACTCCAACTCTTTACAAGAAGTGCCATGGGATTCATCTGAAAAACAGTGCTCACTGACAGTATGGTGTCTCCTTCACTTTACTGGGGAATGAGGACTCACACAGACCGCAGGTTCAGCACCCCCTGCTGGCCTCACTAACACCACTTCCAACAGCAACCTCGTTTTTCCGTGTGGTCACCCATCCAGGTACTGACCAGGCTCAGCCCTGCTTAGCTTCAGTGAGTAACCGGTCTTGGGCTGCAGTGTGATATGGCTGTGGCTATGAATGCTATGCTAAGCTAAGCTAAGCTAAAAGTGCTCTCATGAGACCCAAAGATTGACTGAATGGATTAAAAAGTCTTAAAACTCAACTTTTAACTCTACGGAAGATATCACTTTCAAGTTAATTCACATGAAAACGGCATTTTGAAATGCAAAATGTAAACTTTTGAAAATGGATTTCTGCACAACAAGTTCCAAACAAGTGTGCCTCATGCCTCTTTTTGAGTGAAGGTCCCGGCTGTTAGATCACCCCCTGGGGGCTGGCTGCATTACAAGTCATAAAGCCCGCCTCCTCCATGTTAATGAACGAGACTTGACCCCAAATAAAAAAATATTACACTTGCAATAAAATTTCCCAAAAGATAGTTCTGGTCAATTAAGGCACTGGTTGTCATGCTAATATGTGCAGATCTTCATTTTTGTAAACAGTATGTTTTTAGCAGTAATTTAATTCTATAAAAACAGGGTGTGTCATCGTGATTGACAGTTGTCATTGACAGTTTCTCAAAGCAGACCGTCGGAGCTTCAGAAGGAGATTGAAGTGTTATTGCTTTCTGTGTTATTTTACCATGATAAAATGAGTTCAGCAGTAAACTATACTTTCTGACCTACATGATCTGATGGATCACTGTTTATTCGGTAAAGTGAGGGCTTTATCAGGCTTTATCTTAGTTTGCTGATACATGCCTAACGTTAGCCATGATGGGGAAAATACAGGTGATCTTTATCTAGCAGACTTCTCTTTATGGGTCTGAAATAAAAACTTTTTACAGGATGTCTCTGATATTTCGAGTTTCGGCATGTTATTGAGTTAATCCACTGAATTTGCTGTTATAAAATATTAATGTTTTAGAAGCAGAATCTTATATATTTATTTTTTATATACATCATTTAACATTGATATTTATTGGAAAACACCTACTAAACATTAAACATTATTTGCCAGATATTAAGACATTGAATAAACCAAATGAAAACAGAGGCAAAAATAATAAACAATATACAAGCGATGTTGCAGCAGCTGATGTACTAATACTGCTAAGTTTATTGTACAAATTGACAAGGATTATTTTATATAGGACAGGGATGGGGTGTAAATATCCTGTTGATATTTAGAAATCTTGCTGTGTTTATCTTTTAAACGCACAATTTTTCCCGCATAGCAAATAGCTGTCCATGATGTGTATATTTTGGGTCCTGTTGATTGCTAAGCAAACATAAAAACCTTTCTAAAATGTACAGTGTGTGTTGTTTATATGTTATTGCTCGTATTTTACAAATGTTATTTCTACCCCTATGAGGATAACAAATACCAACAACTCTGTTATAAGATAAATATTTTTTGTGCTCATAGCTGAGTCTAAATTAAGCTAGAGTGTATGACATATTGTTTATTTCTGCAGTTCAACATATATTGTTTTTATTAAATTATTAAAAACAACTTGCATCACACAGTTTTTTAATAAATCATATATTATTACGTGTATTTAAATGCAAGTGCTTCTATTTATATTAGTGAACCTTTAGTGCAGATACAGGCGGTCAAATGAGATGTTCGGGGAGCGTGGTTGATTTAAAGCGTTTGGTTGGAAGCTTGATTCCGCGGAACTGCCTCTGTCTCAATCTAGTGGTCCCTTCTGCGCATGCCCAGGCTCCAATTTCAGCAGTCTTTTGCGACAGTTTGTGCCTGTCATGAGGTGTTTTGCCTTTAAAGCATTCAATGGGAAAAGGTGCTGTTGCGTTGTCCATATTTTTTACAGTCATTGGTTCAAAACAACACTATTATAGTCTCAATGCACAACAACAAAAAAACAACAACAGCAGACTTCAAGACTATTTGTGTAGCACAAGATACTAGTGATATAACCTTCTACTGTTCTAGAATATACAGAGGTTATAGTCAATAATGTGATATCTGTGTGAACTAGGATAATGTAACAGCTTTTCTGTTTTTCGGTACATTATTGTCTAAACGTAACTTTAGACCATAATTAGACTTTAAAAGCCATTCCTTTGCAACCTCACCTTTCTCAAGTTAAATGCATCTACTGGTAAATCAAGCGGCTGGACTTCGATGAAAGTCAGCAAAGAGTGTTGCTGAACATTTGCTCAAGTAATTCAGAGCTGCTTTTAGCTGGGCTTAATTTTAGCATGAAATGTCTCACAGATGGGACTAACAATGCTTCTATGTGCATATATATATCAAACAGACCTTGAAATCTGAGGAACTGCTTGATGTGTGCAAGCCGAATGTCAGAATAAAATGTAGAACCAGAAAAGTGGCCTTAACATGAGGTGACATTTTCATTGGCCATTTTTTGCAATAATATAACCCATGCAGTTCATCTGTTTAGAGCAAAACCAGCTTCAGCGTTTCATCCATGTGGAATACAATGGAACAAGCCCAAACCTGAGCAGCATTAATACAGCCTGTGTCAGTGATACCTGTGAGGAAGGCAATTCAACCTGACAGTTAAGTCATGGAACATCTCGTTTATATAATCCGTTATAGACTGTATGTATAGCAGGGGATGCTGGAGGGGAGGCTTTAAATGTTTGTTTCCTTTTTTAGAAAAATTTCATAGATCCACACCACACTCCATCTGATGCCATTCGCTCAAGGCTAAAAGACAATGGCTGCATTGTAAGCTTAAGAATGATTTTTTCCTTCTAAGGGGCTCGATTTGCAGGCCAGGCATAGTGAAGCTGTTATATAAGCCATGATTTCTATGACATACACACTGCATGGAGCCCGTCATGTCTTTCCTGTAGTTTCAACACTCATCATCTTGATATGTAGCAGGAGAGGCCATGAGCAGACTGTCATGTGTGTGTGTGTGTGGGGGTTCCTCTGGAAATATGGACTTTTAGAAGTTGATAATAAAAAAGTGAGAATATTATTGGAATTATGGAGGCAGGGTGGCTCAGTGGTTATCACTGTCACCTCACAGCAAGAAAGTCGCTGGTTTGAGTACAGAGTCTGCCAGTTGGCATTTCCGTGTGGAGTTTGCATGTATTCCCCATGTTAGTGTGGGTTTCCTATGGGTGCTCCGGTTTCCCCCACAATCCAAATACATGCGCTATAGGTGAATTGGATGGACTAAATTGACTGGAGTGTATGAGTGTGTGTGAATGCGAGAGTGTATGGGTGTTTTCCAGTACTGGGTTGCAACTGGAAGGGCATCCGCTGCGTAAAACATATGCTGGAATAGTTGAGGGTTCATTCCATTGTGGTGACCCCTGATAAATAAACGACTAAGCCAAAGAAAAATTTATGAATATTATCAGAATTAGTAATTTCAAGTTAAGGTCTGCTGTTATTTTGGATTATTATTCAGAATGTTGTGCATAAAAAGTCAACAGAGTACAGATCAAGGTCTTGTAATGCACTTTATAACTAAATCATGAAATATTGAACCTGTTTATTAACAGATATATTTTTGTTGGTTATTAACGCACTTTGCAGTGCACTGTAGAACCCAACACAATATTCTGTCAATTTGATTTTTTTTTTTTGAAAACTTTTTGATTTAGTGTTTAATATGAAAGAGTTTGTAAGATCTTTTTTGGTAAATTTTAGTACAATTTGCTTATCACCCAACACAGACTTATTGTGAAAACTTCTGTACCTCCATATACAATTCTGGAGAGAGAGAATTATGTAGCCAGAGGTACATATAATTGCATTTCATCTTTAAAACGAATGCTACGGGGCACTGACACTGCTCTTCTTCCTATTCACACTACCAGCTGACCCTTACCTCTGTGTGGACGTTTTTTCCACTGTTACAAGTTTGCCCAGTGGCTCACCATGTATGTGGACTTGCGACGCAAAGAGGAGTTGACCGCAACTACGAGGTTTGAGTGAAGGGCGGTTCCAGAAAGCAGGTAAAACAAAAACAAAAGGCAAAAATAAAATAAACAAGTTAAATAATATGGTAAGAACGTGGTAAGATCTGAAAATGTGATAAAAAAAAAGCAGGTGGCTGCGAGGATTTTCCTTTTCTTAATTGCTTTTAAAAACAATGTAGGTTGGGTTTAGGGAGGCAGTGGGCGAGTCAATTGATGCCTTTGAAACACTATCGGTTGGGTTTAGGGAGGGGGTGGGTAGGGGACTCAGTCAGTCAGTCAGTTGACAGCAGCCTCTGGTGGATTTTATGGAATGGCACTCACGAAAGAAATTTGAGATCTGAAAAGGCATACGGTGGCCTCACAAAAAACAAATACTGCAAAAAAAGTATGTCCTGGGATGTATTATATACTGTCTAAAAATGTATATAGGGGTACGTGTCCATAATGAGTCTGAGTTGTTATCACCCAATGAGGATTATGGTTAGGGGTGAGGTTATGGGGCACAGGTCTTTTTAAAGATAAATGTAATTTTCATATAGATGAAATCATATAAGTTTTATTGAATTACTCTCTAAGACAATTTATATAATAGTTTCCATGTGAGATCTGGCTGGTTTAATCTAGAAAGGTGTTGGGATACTAACATTGAATCTAAAATATTGCATAATCAACTGCTTAGTTGAAAGGTGAACTGCTTGAACTCAGGGTAATAGTTCAACAGATAAATGACAGTGTAACAATTTGAGGCATGTTCCTAAGGAAGGTTATAGGTCAACATGTTTTCAGGTATGAAAAACAAAGCAGTAATGTACGATTCTTGTCTTTAAGTCTTCTCTAATTTGTCCAAGCCTCAGCTTTATCCAGCTCTGTCTTTTGAAGTGACTCATTAAGGGTTTACAAGGCAATCACAGAGCCTCAGAGTGGTACCAGCTGTAGAAACCATATTTATATATGAACTAGAAAGAGGTACGCAAGGTTAAAGCTCTTGCCAAAGGCATTGTATGGCCTGTTGACTTGATTCTGGCAACGTTCTTCATTGTAAACTGCTGTTTCAGTAAATCAAACAACTCTAGACATAATTATAGCTACGAACTAGTGACGTTTTGTTTGAGTCATAGTAGGGAGTGGTTTTCTAAATTGCTTGTTTAAGTTGTTTTAGTAGCAATTCTCTTAAAAAAAAATTCTCAGAGCACGGGACGTTCTAGAGTACACCTTGTTTTATGGTTCTCTGATGCTGAACTACAAAAACATGCTAGGGGCTGTCATTGCATAGTTTTGGGGTGGCTTGATTCATGAATATGCCTTTGTTCTAGTCCTGTGGGTCAGATGAGGCTCACTGGAGCGAGTGCTTCCCTTTGCAAGTCGCATGCAGTGGCACGTGTTGGAAGCACTTGTTGTTAGAATAATTTCCCTGGAGGTGAGGTTTCTTGGCATGGGGTTTGTGGCTGAATGCCTTTCTAGACGAGACGTAATTTACAGTGGTTAGCAATGGGCACAGATAGACAAGTGCTTGAGTCTGCAATGATGAAATAGAGAAAGACTATACTTTCCACCATGTCATATTTCTGGAAGAAGAGAAGCATATGCCATCGACCTGTCCATCTTATGTCTTGCTCATTCATTGTCATCCTGGAACTCAGATTCCCTTTGGGGGTTTTGCCATTGTAGGGGTGCACCAAGTCCATGTACTAGGTCCAATCAAAATTTGGAGGGAACCGTCTCACACAAGCACAGACATGCACACCCACAAACACACAAAGCATCGGGGAAAAATCCTTGCTGGAAGAAAAAAGTGAGAGAGCATGTGGTCGAGCAAGACCAGTAAATGAAAGCCATGCTCACCCCCCACAAATGTGTGTGTGTGTGTGGATTAGTGAAGGTGGGTGTGATTGAGGCACGCATCAGCAATCTCCTCCCTCTCTGGTCACTATACATCCTAGAGGACTCCTTGCATTGTCTGTCACTCAGCAGAGGCACACAGTGAGCTCAAGAAGTCCTGAAACCAGCACCAGCAGAAGAACCAGCAGCAACTCTTAGAAAAATCAGCCAGCATCCCCTCTCGATTGGAGCAGAGCACCATGGCAGGCAGTACTGTCCTTCACTTGGGCTTCCTTCTGACGCTCGCAGGAATTCTCCTCTTCGCATGCAGTTCTGCACAAAGAGTTAGAGGCAAGTTCACCACCATGGTGCCACATTCTCAAAATGTCATGCCCTGCAACAAAAGGTCTTGTGGTAAATTGTGTTTTGATGTGATGCCCCTGTTTGTGTTGGAAAATGTCATGTATGTCTGCAGCACTTCTTGTAATATTTATTTGAATGTGATGCTGAATAGATATTTTGCTGAAGCTGCAGGTGCTGTTTTTTTTTTTAGCTAGTGGCAATTGCCTTATCATTAACCTGTTGCATTTGCATTGCATATTGTCCTTTACTGGCCGTAGGTTAGAATTTTCATTCATTTTATGAACATGCGATTTAGTTTGTGCCTGCAGGTGCATTTAGGCATGCATGAGCATAATTGAGTGTGAATTAATTAAAGTGAATTATATGCAGTAGTCAGTCTTGCATGAGTATAGATTGGGCGAAGCCAAACTCTGCAAAGAGGGAAACATTATATCTGGAGCCAGAAAGGTCCTGGAAAATAAAGCATATGTAATTTGTCCGGCACTGTCCATATTTAAACTTTTAAAACCAGGCACTTAGATTGCTGCCTTTTCTAGGTGCAAAATAACCTTTAATTTCGGTAGTCTAAAATCCGGAGTGATAATGGCAACCTCATGGTGTATGCAGCTGGCCAAAATCAATGTTTCTTTTGTGCATGTGTGTGTGTATATATTTTAAGAAAGTGTTCTAGAAAATGTATGCATGCAAAATGATTGCATTACACCTTAGCATCATTTTCTAACACCATCCTCCTTAGTTCCAAAGGAGTGTGTGAATGCAGCATGTTTCTTTCCAAGGTTGTGTGCTCCCAACTCAGATTAGCTTCGGCATTAGTAATACAAGCTCTCAGTTCACTATCAGCGCTCGTTCATCAGCTATTAAAAGCCACCTTCATCTCCTGAGGGCATGAATGTCTGCACTGGCTCAGAGCCCTGTCTCTTGTATCAAGCATCATTCAGCACAGCTAGTCAATCAGCCAAGCAGCGTTCTGTGTTTATATTTCACTGGCCAACTTCGTTTCCTTATGGATGTTGACAAAAAAGACAGAAAGAAAGTTTAATTACGAGCTGGGATACGTTGTACAACTAATCATCTCATCCTTGCTGAAAAGAAACTTGTCTAGTCTGTTTTGGTGGTTTTAGAATGGGTTTTAAGCACTTTCAACTGAATTAAAGGGATAGTTCACTCAAAAATGAAAATGTACTCACTATTTGCTCACGTAGTTCTAAACTTTTATTCTGTAGAAAACTAATGACGATTTTTTGAAGAAAGAACTTTAACCGTTGACTTCAACAGTAGGAAAACAAATACTTTGGAAGGAAGTGGTTACAGGTTTCCAGCTTTCATCAAAAATATCTTCTTTAGTGTTTAACAGAAGAAAGCCAAATTGGTTTGAAACAAATGGAGGTAAATGTAAATGATGACAGAATTTTCTGTTTTGGGTGATTTTTCCCTTTAACAGTTGAATTTAAGGTGGGAGACTTACTGTACAAACATAAATATTACTAATTTGCTTACCTAGACCATGTTAAACCACTAATAGACTTGTTAAGGACATGTTTTTCTTTATTTGAGACTTTATCATTGAGTTCCCCTGGCTCAACTAAGGTAAGATTGGATTGACCAGACCAGCTAGACCATGTCAAACCAGTTAAAATCACCAAACCCTTATAGTCTGGTTTAATATGTCTTATTTCAGCATGAATAAATAAGTCTTATTTTAGCATGAATAAACTTGATTGATAATTGACGCCTTAAAAGGAAACAGCAGTCTGAGCTGTCTGCATATTCCACCAGCTCAGACGCAGCTTCTACATGTTACTGTACTCCAAGTTGCCGTGGGGCAAAGACAGCTTAACAACACATGTGCAGGCAACTGTACTGTAAAAGCAGCAGGTTCACAATGCACCCTGAGAACTCCAGCCAAATGCTATCGGGGCACAGAAAACATTGAATTTTGAGTTTGGAAAAGCTATTAGCAATCAAGGGTATGATCATCTGTGTGGTACTGGTTGTTAATATCATAATGTGACCAGGTGAGCATCTTAGGCCCCGTTTACACTAATATGTTTTAGTTTTAAAACGCGTAAGTTTTGCTACGGTTACGCCATCCGTCCACACTACGCCGGAGTTTTCAAGCCCCGAAAACGGAGCGTTTTTGAAACGCTGGAGAGGCCGTTTTCATTCAAAAATGCTGCTGCTCCGTCTCAGTGTAGATGGGGAAAAACAGAGACATCTGAAAACGGAGGCGGAGCTGCAGACATTCGCCTATCTGATTGGGGCTTTTCCTCAATATTAAGTAGCCTTCACACAGTTCAGTGACAGTCCTACATCCTCTCCTTGTAAGTTCAGACTTCGCAAGTTTGATATGGAAAACAAACTCCAGAGTGTGTACATGGTACTTTATAAAGTCATTTACATCACCCTGGCTACGCTGTTTCACTTTCTTAACAATAAAATGAAAACATGACATAAGGAACTGTCTATTTTTATTTTGATATTAGCAACTTAACAGACATCAAAAAATGTTGAGGCGTCGTGTAGCTGCATAATATAAGCGTCATCTTCATGCATATTTATAACAAAACGGAGCCTATAACATTACTGCCTCTTTTTATTTTCATTGAAAATACGAAACATACCCTCTCTTTTATTGAATATCAGTTTAATAAATAATAAAGGCCAATATAAAAGTATAACGCACAATAAGTTTATACAATAGAGAAAATAAAGGCAAGCAAATAGTCCGATGTGGTGTCCGCTGTTACATTAATTAGGATATTAACCTAACTTATCTGCGCTCAGCCAAAACACGTTACCTGAGAACAAGTAATAGATTCAAAAGACCAAAGACAGGGAGTATGTAGTTAGATATAGACAACAAGATGAATTAAATATCACGTTTAACAAATATAGTGGGATTAGATCCAGCGGGAGATCCGTGATAAACAGAACGACGTGCACAGCTCTCATGGGTATGTGCTTAACGCACGCTGCAGCGGATGCCAGAGAGTGTGTGTGTGGTCACATGATGTGCGTCTTCACCGTTTTAGTGTAGACAGAGAGCTGTTCAGAAACGCTGGGTGAAACGCTAGTGTGGACGCGGATCGTTTTCATTCAAAAACGCCGTTTTAAAACTATAACGTACTAGTGTAAACGGGGCCTTAGAAAAGTCAGAATAAGACAACGAGGATGAAAGGGTTTGGGGGTGGGGGTGTGTGTGTGGGGGGGGGGGGGGGGGGGGGGGGGGTGAAAAGGAGAGGAGAGCAGCTGTTGAGTGCAGAGATCAGGACTGTTGTAAATGTGCCTAAAAGACGAATGATTTGCTGAAGTCTGAGAAAACAGTAGATTTACTCTCCCTCCGAGCCCTAAGGTGATTTGCTTCTTCTGAAGTTTAGTACCATTTTTAAATCATCTGCTTGGAAATTTGGGTCACGTTCGTCCTTAAAATACGGTGTGAAGGAGAATGGGGTTCTACATGAGGACCAGATTTCTGGCTTTTCCATGAAAGGTGCTGACTTGTAGGAATTGTTCAGCCAACAATCAAAATTTTGTCATAATTTATTCAAATGAAGACATTTTGAAAAGTTTTTCAACTTTTTGTTTGGAAATTATGCCTTTGTTGAACAGACAAGAATGCAATATCTTCTTTTGTCCTGAAGAAATTAAAGTTTGACAGTTCTGGAGTACATAAAGGAGGCAAATTAGTGGTCCTAGACCAAAATTTTAAACTTTTTAATACCAAAATTTATTAGAATATTAAGTAAATCAAACTCAAGTAAGAGGTTTGTTAAATTTCTACGTTAAATGTATCAAAACAAAATGTTTGATTAGTAATGTGCATTGCTGAAAACTTAATTTGGACAACTTTAAACACATTTTTTTAACCCAGATTCCAGATTTACAAAAAGTTGTGTTTCAACAATATTATCATATCCTAACACAATAGACACCAATGCAAACTTACAGTTTTTAATCAGTTTTCAATTGATTTTAGTTTTTCAAAAATAGACACAATTGTGTAGTCCATTGGTTACATATAATGATATATCGTAACTTTTTTGAGAAGCATCCAGTTTTCTTGACTTATTCTTGAACATGAAGAAAAAACAACTCAAATAAGACATTTGATTTGATGAAGTGGACTGATTTTGAATGCAGACTTGGCAAGCGCCTTCTGTAGCATGGCTTCAATCCAGAGAGAATGCTGCAAATCAAACTGACCCTTCTAGAAATCAGTGTGTTTGTAAATTATGTTTCAAGTGGAACAAGTGCCAGACGTATAATAAATACTGGACGGTATTCATGCAAAATGCTAAAAATGAACCGTATCTGACACAATACAGCTTGTGGCAGGACGTTGGATATGATGTTGATTAGTCTAAGTCTGGAAATCATTCAACGTTAGCGCCAAGAAAGAGCATGCATGATTACACTTGTCAGTGGTGTCAAGTTCGCTTCCATATCTTTGCTTTTTGACCACCCGCTGTGTTTCTAGCATTTTTAAGTAAACACATCAAATCTTTTTTTTATTACAAAATGCAGAATCACTAATCACATGGATTTCTTTTATTAATTATATTCAACACAAGTTACTCCGAACAAAAATTTTATTTGACAGTTAATATTTTATTTGCAAAAGTACACAACATGACTTGGCTAGAAAACCTCAGTTAGGATTGGAAAACTTTTTTATTATTATTTGAAGTGATTTGTATCATTATCAGAATCAATGTCTAAATACTGTATTTGTATCTGATTTGCAATGATGAGCAAATTAAGTCCATAAACACTGTCAAAATTTTACTTCTATGTGTAAATATAATGAAATGTGTATTTATTTATTTTTTTGTGTTCAACATTTTTTTGTGCGTTTTTATGTGGGTTCAACATTAAAATGTTTATAGTAACATTTGGCATATTTATGCTTAATGTTTAATGATTGTCTTATGCATATTATTTGCAGCCTTTTTGCATGTTTTTGCTTTTGTTTATGGATGCATCCAAAAATGCATACTTCCATACTATATAGTACACTGAAAACAGTATACGAGCTGAGTGGTATGTCCAAATTCATAGAATTTGAAAAACAGTATGTAAGTAATCGTATGGCCTACTACTTAAGCCGAGATTCTGAAGTGTGAATCCAATGAACACTGTAATATCCCATGATGCCCTGCAAGAGAATTCATAAATGGGAGTGAAACGGCGCAACTGACGCGGTCATGCGATCATGACAAAACGACGGATGTTGTACGTCTCAGTTCTATTCATACTACTGTAACCCAGTCCTACATCAGCCAACCCCCTCAGTGCTGGGATTGAACCGGCAACCTTTTGCATGGGAGTCAGTTGCTCTAACAAGGAGGCTAAAGACCATGGCCTCTATCATCTGTCGCTAGAGCACCTTTAGAGGTCAGAGGACTGAGGTTTATTATTTGCACAGCACTTCACTAGCTGGCCTCTGTTACACTACTAACATTCATACTGTACAGAATGTACTTTTATAACAGTCGAGTAGTAAATTTAAATTCAAATGCAGTACCTATTGAGTAGTAGGTAATTTCGGACACAATTCCTTTAATATAGCAGTAAAAATATAGAGTATCTGAAAATGTTGTCAGTGACCAGGAAGCACTGTATCATAAATGATTAAAAATATTTGACAAAAGCAGCATAATGGTGTCACAAATGACAGAAACAACAAAAATGTCTGTCAATGGCATTAAATAAAAACATTTAAACTTTCATTTATTCCCTCAGCTGTATTTTTTCTTTTAAATTAGGGTAGATTTGAATTGTACAATGGGTTATTGTGTATTATGTGTGATACGCTTGTACAGTGGGTGACAATATGACCATTACTTCCACACCTGACATGGCGGCGGGACTAAAGGATTAAGGACATGTTTTTAGGTGTAACAGCAGTTCGCGACAATGCAGAGTAACGGGATGCGAATGAACAGAAATATATAGTAGCTGTATATACCCTGCTACATGTAAATGAAGATGAAATAATAAAACAAAGCATTATAATTCCTTCATAAATCAATAAAAACTTGTTAATAAGCTTTATTATCATTGTAAACTTAAGTGGAATGTGGATTCATTTTGGAAATTAAAACTAAAGAAATAAAAGACAACTAGAATGAAAGTACAAACATAAATAAATAAATAATAAATAAATAAATAAATAAATAAATAAATAAATAAATAAAGCAGTGTTTTAGCCTAAATATATGCTACTTCATCAAAGCATAAAAATAAGAATAAATAACCTGTGTTGCAACCAAATTGCCTTCAGGCTATGAATAAAGACTAACTAACTAACTAAAATAGTTAAATGTGCCCTTCATTACAGATAAATAGAAGTCATCCATTTGAAAGTGGATGAAAAAAGTGAATCAAAGTTGTCCTCAGACAAGAACGGGTATTGTTTTTAGTTTAAGGACAACTTTGATGAAGGGTTTTGATCCAAATATTGACTACTTTACAGGCAAGTAATGACATTTGCCTTCAAAATGCTCATGGTTTGACCAGCATGATTTCCTTAAAAAAAAAAAGTACATTTCTCTTGACCACAGAGTTCAAACTGCCCCAGCCTCCTCCACTAACATGCTGTAATTGGAAAACAACTTATGACTCTTGTGAGATATAAAACTATTTAATTTTTTGGAAAGGGAAATATCTCTTAGCTACAGCTTTTAAAATATCTGTGGTGATAAGCTGGTGAGAACAGGTAAACCAATAACAGCACTCAACCACAAGTGTGAAGCCTGTCCGTGACTCAGAGCCTTGGCTCCAGTCTAAAGCTGCATTGACATGGTTTATGAATCAAATAATCAAGCTGCTGAAAGAACAGGTAAAGAAACAAGACTGCACTTGCCTTTTAATTATACTTAATTAAAGTGATACGGTACATTGTTGTAATAGTAGGGCACATCAAAAGTAGAGTTCATTCTCAAGAGCTCTCCAATAAGGAAGTTTATTTTAAAGTGATCCCAGTGATTCAGAAGTGTGTATTTTTTCCCCTTGTACAAATCCAGCAGCTCCCCATCCCACACACACATCCTCTTTTCTGTTTGTTTAACTGATTTCGCTAGATTAAGGAAGACGGGTTACTGAATTCGCTCATAGACTATCTGCTTTAATATAGGGGAATCTGAAAGGTCCTGCTTTTCTATTACTTTTTTTTTGTAAAAAATAGAAGAACAAATGCATTTTGGCTATTCAGTTACATGGCAACAACAATATTAGGGGCCTATAAATACAAACTTCTCAAATCGAGTTAGAAACGGGTATTTTTATATGTTTATTTCATGACAACTATAGGAGAGATTTAGTATAGTAATGAATATGTACAGTATATGGCAGTGTTGGTGTGTTTGGTCTTTGTGGCATAGCTCTGCTATGCTGTTGCTGCTTTGATTATTGGTGCAGAGCGATAACTGAGACTTTGCTACTGCCAGTTTATTTACAAACAGGCTGTCTGAGAATACAACACACTGCTGCAGTAGACATAACATTCAGTACATGAAAGCTCTGTATCAGATCTATACACAGGTGGAGCAGGGGTCGAGGAGGGTATTTGAAAACATGCTGCAGATTGATTATGAAAACAACACTGGGGTATTTATATGTTGAGGAGCAAGCTCATAGGCTGCTGAAGCCACAGCAACCAATCATCTTCTCCATGTAGTTGAAAGCAGACTGTACAGTATATGACTTGTCAGCTTGCGCCCAATAAGTTTCATGGCAGAATTTTGTATTTACACACACACACAGGGTAAGACAGTTTTACTGATCCGTGTGAATGATGATCATTATAATAACAGGTTTGTACAGAAATGTTTTAGGAAACACAGAGGAATGTAGTTTAGAAGTTAAATTAAGTCATTGTTTAGTCCGAGTTGTCTTTCCAAACCTGCTTGCTGGTACCTTTCCAGTTCTCTGTTCCAAACAATATTATTTCTAGTGACCACTTAACATAAATAAGAGACAGAATCCATGAGATTTGTGCACTATAAATTCTAATTTGGTCTTTTGAAGTCACACGATATTAATGTGTGAGGATGGAATGGACTGCTCTCAAAAACTGGATAAATGAAAGAATCAGCTGTTTTTTGTGTGTTGCAGGTGGAAAACAGTTGGAGAACAGGGTTGACAAATGTAATTAAAATAGCAATCATTGTGTTTCGATACAATGCAGTGTGCTTTTCATCTAATGATTATATTTAACCAGTAGACAGAGTACAGTAGTTGTTTTTTGTGGAACTAATTTCATCCAATAAGCATTTACGTTATAAAATACATCCAATCTAATGTGTTTTTATTGCCTTTGGAAGTATTCTAAAGTGGATATGCTCAACACATTGTATAGCTCAGGTATGCCTGTATTTAAAATTGGTAATTTGCGATCATATTCACACACATAAAAAAAGAGTAAACTTAATAAATAGCAAGATAGTCAATAAATACATAAGCAAAGCTTGTATGACTTCATTAAACTTATTCATTAGAACATTATTTACATATGTCACTACTTCAATTTGTTCCCTTTGCTGCCGTTCATACCGCTGTGGCGGCGGTATTTGGTGTGCCAGCTTTTGACCGCTGGGTGGCGCTTTAACCACTGATTTTCAGCTCTGCCTTTTCACAATACTAGATAGACGTTTCTGTTTGTGTATCTTATGTGATGTGTTCAATTAAAATATATATATATATATTTTTGTTTTTTAGTAATAAACATGCTTTTACACTATACTATTTGTTTCAGAAAAGATACATGGTGAGAAGCATAGCCCTAGGCTGCAAAAAGCAAATATAATTAGTTCTTTAGCCTTTATAGTGCCCTATTAAATTGTGTTGGGGTGAAATTAATGAATGTTTTGATTTCTTTGACTATCATGGCAATGTTATTACCTCAAATCTTAAACATGTGCACATATGAAAACCGCGGCACAGCACACACACTACAAAATAATATTAAGATTATTGTGCCTTCTTTAGTAGTCCTGCAAACTCGCATTGTTTAAAATTAAATTAGCATGATATTTATGACATCAAATAGCTTTGGAATGGGACTAGGCTAAGTAAGTAATGACAGAAGTTTCATTTTTGAGTGAACTGCCCCTTTAATAAGTCTGATTGATGAAAGCTCCTGTTAGGGTGGTACTACATTGTGACGTTGACAAATTCGGGTGATGATCTTGACCTGCCAAACTTGCAATTACTCATGAAGTTAAATACACACATCACTTTCCAAAAGCCCAGACCGACCAGTTTAAATCAGTTTAAGGAGGACGTTTCGTGGCCTCTTTAACTCAGCATAATCGTTAAACAGTTCTGATTGATGGGGAAAAGGTGGAAGTGGAAAAATCTCCACTCAGCCTTGGTGGCTTATTGGATTTAGGAATGGGTCTGAAACTGACTCAATACATTTTTCACGCTGCAAATTATCTAATGAAATGGCAGTAAAAGATGAAGCTGGTATAAAGGAGGAGGTCATTTATAAGGAATTGCTTGGCACAGAATTGAAAAGATAATGATCAGATCACTTTAAAAGTGTATCTGTGTCAAATTCCCGAAAACGTACAAAGGCTCATAATTCCTCTGGATACAATGTGGCGTAACTAATATTGGAGGTCCATATGCTACTGTGCTTTAAGAGAAGTGAAGAGGAGCTCAACTGTGAAAGCCATTGCCCTTGATTTACCTCAACGGTGATTTTCATGGCACACACTTTTGCACTCAAAAACAGCGCTCCTCCATCCCCCTTTGGTCTCATAAATCAATAAACTCTGTAAATTCACAATCCCCAACACATGGGAAACATAAAGTCTTACTTTTTACTCTTTAAGTAATTAATCATTTATTCATTGCAGTGTTCTGAAAGTCACTCTTTTTGAGCAATTACGCCTTACTGCCATTAAATGTCAAACACAGGAACTGAAAACATTTGAAAAGCTGCAGCACTGGTTCATGAGCCAGTAATTCAAACACGTTTTGTTTTTCCCTTTTTTGCAGTAAGAAGACAGAATATGAAGGTTCGGATCAACGCCACCGGAGATACTATTGTTTTGAAGTTTGTTCGACCCAACCCTGATGTCAAACTTGAGGGCTACATTTTAGGCTATGGATCCAGCATGTTCTCCAAACAGTTCATCCAGCTTCCAGAAAACGGAGAACCCTATGAGACAGAGATTGGTAAGTTTGAGCTAAACCACAGGCAGCCGCTATTTCACTTAAGAGCTCGAAGGAAGCCCACAACACAATCGCTAATGTTGTTTTGTGGGTTAGCACAGGGATGGAAGAGTAACCACAAACGGTCGATTTCTTGCCCCGTTGAAACCGCGGTCTTGATTTGTACACCTATGTTTGCACCATTTCTTCCATTATTTGAAAACATAAACTGTAACTCAACCCCAAATGACTGCTATTTGTCAAAGCTTTCATAACCGCAGTATTTTGTCATCACCAAAAAGTTACAGATCACATTTGACAAGGTTAAGAAAGGTCACATTTTACTCCCGGTGACGTTAACCTCATTTACGCTTTCTGTAAAATAAGTTCCTGTTGTCTATTTATCATTACATGTCCCAGGAGCTACAATTCCAGAGTTCATTCTGGAGAGGTGAGGGTCAGGTTAAAGGGACCCTAAAGCTAATGTTAGTTTTTACTAAATGACCTTTGCCAGGTGCTTCAGTTAGCATCTCAAGTTATAACAGGGCGCTGCCGCTGCTGCTTGTGAATTACGGTGGATTTATTGGTACAATTTTGATTATGATTTATTTTTTTTAGTATTAGCAGAAATTTGATGGATAATTGAGTAACACTTTAAATGTATTTGTATTAATGTATTTATTGTGAACAAAGAATATTTGTAACCATAGAGGGCCATGCTAACTGTCATAACAAAATGTATGAAGAAGTCAGAGAATTGCATAGTGGAGTAGCTAAATGAATGAATATAATAATATATTAAATAAATTGGTTGTGGATAAATTTGGAGAAAACTCATGAAAACATTTGGTGTTCTCTGTTAAGTATTTCCGCCATCTTGCCAACAAGATCTCGTTGTGACATCTCACATGGTTCAATGTGATCTCTATAACTACCACTCTAACTTACTACAAGTTACGCCCCTTCATGTTACACCCCCGCCTTGCAGTCAGATACACTTGGACAGGAAGCATGTATTGACAACTGTATAGCAGATGAGCACATTCTATTTGTGAATGTTTTTGAATGTAAAACTATGCAGATGGCACTTTTTGGTGAGGCGGGAATTTAACAAGCAACCTGACTGCCCAAAACATCCTCGAAATCTGTGGAAATGTTTTAAAAAATTGCAAGATGTTTACTTGACTTTGCGTTAAATTTGGTGATCGCAGATTTTCTAAATCCTGGAGGGTCTGGATAGTGGTATTGGAGTTTACAACACCTTGCTGTGATGTAATATTAACAAAAAAAAAAAAAAAACTACTAAATGAACATAGTTACTAGCTTGGAAAATAAATCTTACATTTTGCATTTACTAATGTGAACTAAAATGTAAATTATTTGTGCAGAAATATTTACCATAACATAAAAATAATGATCAGAATTTGTAGGTTCTCCATGTCAGCCACTCATTCGTTATTGGCCATTATATGAAAATAATTTTCAATTAGTATCAGCCAGAATTGTTGGAACCAAGAAAAAATGCAATCTCCCAGAAAAATAAAATTTATTATAAAATAAAATATTATATTAGACAAATCTGAAGAATCAGCCTCCAAATCAAAGCTTTTGATGTTCTGCACAGCTGAAAGCACTGACGCACACTGAATAAAATTACACATCGATGGTTACACGCTTATTCAGAAACTTGCAAACAAAGCATTGTTTGTTCCAAAAGGAAGGGCCTCTAAGCTTTTGGCTTCTTTACCTACGCAATCTAGCATAGGTCACATCATTATTTAATATTGGCCGACGGCTGAAGGATCACTGCTTTTGAATTTACTGTGTATGCAGAGGTTTCAATGTGATACACGTGCACAACAGATGGCCTTAAAGGCTAAGGCGTATTATTGGCCTCTTCCCAAACTGACATGCCAAATGCACAAACACTCATAACCGTCCAGACAGTTGCCGACTTTGCTAATGGCACATTTTGCATCATCATAATGGGCTTTCTGTCTAAATAAGTTTCCCTGTCTACATATTCATAACAGTTATAAAGGCATAAAGCAAACTTATCAACGCTAACAAATCAATTTCTGGCAAACGTGCTGTTTAATACTGTTACATTGGAAACATGGATGTTTAGCAAACCGCTGTCATCCCAAAGATGTAAACTGTGTGAAAAGCTTTCTCATTAAACAATTCGACATTTTACCAAACAATAGTCCAGCAATCTTTTGGAATTATGAATGAATAAGAGCAATAAGAATCAAGATCATACACTGTAGGTCTCAAACTCAATTTCTGGAGTGCCGCAGCTCTGCACAGTTTTGCTCCAATCCTGATCAAACACAGCTGATCCAACAAATGAAGGTGTTCATTTTGTGTTCTTTTGAACACCTCAATTATTTGGTTCAGCTGTGTTTGATAGGGTTGGAGCAAAACTGTGCAGAGTTGTGACCCTCCAGGAATTGAGTTTGAGACCTTCGATCTAGATTAAACTGCATCTAATAACATTAATACCATTTTCAAAGAAATATTACAGTTTTATTAATATTTTTTACCAATTAATAGTTTTGTACGCATGTAAATGTCTTTAATATATTTTAAAAGATGAAATGTTTTTTTTTACATACTAATCTATCCTAGCCACGTCTATCTGTTTTTATGAGATGCTGGGTTCACAACAAACACAGAAATAAGTATTTGTGCAAGTATATTACATTCAAAGTCAATGCAAATGTGCAGATAGCTGAAAATGATCATCACATAGCATGAATGACAGAGAGTGCGAGATGCATTTGCCATGAACATGCGCACTCGTTTACCTTAACGTGTTTTTCACATAAGTTTAATTATGGAACTTAAGTGAAAAAACATTGTAAAGGGAAAAACATACTATGAGTAAACTAGAGCTAGTGACACAGCGTTCTGATGAAGTTTACACAAAACTTGTGCATGATTATACCATTTTTACTATTAACACAAATATGGTTTTCAAAAAAACAAACAATTATTACGTTTTCAGGTTCTCGAACGACTTTTTTCTATTGAAATTAACAAATCAAAAAGCATGAAATGAGTTCAAATTGTATGTTGTCTACTAACCCTTATTGACCATTTGGCAGGATTACGCAACAGCTTGTAGATTTTATTTAAATTAGCCAGATGTTCATAAAAAAAAAAAAAAAACTTGCATCATATTATGCAATTGCTCTTTTTACAACATAGGCTCATTCTGAAAACGTAGCCCTATATTCATTTCTGGAGATCGCAAATTATGTATCTAGAGGTACATATAGCTGCATTTTGTCTATAAAAACGAAAGATACGGGGCGGTATAAAGCTGTTCCTTTTCGCGTTTACCAGCTGACCACACCTCCGTATGGACAGGTTTTCTGCTGTTACCAGTTTACCAGTAGCTCGCCATGTACGTCAGCAGACTTGAGATGCAGAGAGGAGTGTAAAACGGTTCCAGAAAGCGGGTAAGACAAAAACTGAATCTAAAAAATAAAGTAAACAAGTCAATAGCAGGTCGAGAATGTAGTAAAATCTAAAAAATGTGATAAAAATCAGGAGAGGGCTTTTCTTTTTTTGGATTGCTATTTAAAACTGTGGGCGGGTCAATCTGTGCTTTTGAAAACACTATTGGTTAGTTTTGAGGAAGGAGGAGGGTAGGTCATTTATTCGGCAGTCAGTCAGTCAGTCAGTTAGTCAGTCAACAGCATCTCTGGTGGATTTACATGACAACAGCAGGCGCGAATGGCAGTAGAGACTAGGGCACTAGCAAAATTTGAGATCTCAAAAAGCATAAACAGCGACCTCTGGCAGATTTGCGAAAACAAAAACTGTAAAGAATAAATAAATAAAGAAAGAAAAAGCACTTCCTGGGACAAATTTTGTGATCTCCAGAAATGTATATAGCAATGCATTTTCAGAATGAGCCAGGGTTGTCTTTCTATGCTTGTGTTTAAACCCTTAAATGACTTAAGTTGCTTGCCTCCACAGATGCCGAGCCCAAGTACCTTGTGGCTGTTCAGCCGATGCCAACCAATGATGTGAAGAAGCACTGCACAGGTAACATGCAAAATGAATAAAAAATAAGGAGATTTTGGCAATGGATTAAACATCAAAACAGACTGTGAGACTGTTGCTGGAGACAATTGTATATTTAGTGGAAAACGCACAACAGATGTACTATTAAACCAATGAGTACGCTTGAAAACATTCAAGAACACACATTGCTCTGTTAAATATCAAAAACTCTGGGTTTGAAACAGGTAAGGTGAACCTGGAGAAACCTCTTCACTTGGTGATTGATTCTGTCACACCAACATCTGTGCTACTATCCTGGGGAACCTACTTAAAGACACCCTACGAGGGAAACATCATGAACGACTGCTTGGAGGAAGGGTGAGTTACACACACAACATCTGGATTTTACTTTTTCCTCCACCAACATGTTCCATATGAGTGCCCTGAATCCCTGAGGAAGACTTAATTTACTTAACTTCATATTTAGGGTCCATTTAACCTGAAAAAAACCTGGGGAAAAAGATAATGAAATATCATGGCACCCTGTCTCCAGTATTTAGGGGTCCGGTCCTCAGAAACATTGCAGTGCAGGTTTTTATTCAATATTCTCACTGCACTGACAGGAGGATGGATTTATGGTGCGTAACCGAGAGAGCCATTCAATGAGCGCAATGTTTTTTCTACAAAGACGAAAAAAATGTGTGGGATATGGATCTCTGCCATTGCAGGTGTGGTGTGAGTCTACATGTTTAAATGCTTTTTGAGGATACAGGCACTGTTGGGACGCACTGACATGAGTCTCTAACTCACTCTGGTTTTCATATACAAAAGTATGTGATTTTTTTTCCCTCCATTAAAGGGAGACTTTTGGAAAGGCCATTGGAAATGTTGACCTGCACCAAAACAGTTGTGAGCTAAAGTCATGTACCAGTGCTCTTAATAAAGCTAACAGCAGCCTCTCTTTTCAACACCTGACTGCTATAATAATGAGGGGAAGCCAGTTTACTTCTTATCTAAAACCAGATGTTTTCTTCTAACTAGCCAAATCTAGGGTCTAGAGACTTGAGTCTTTTGTTTATTAGATACACTTAATGTCTTTGAATCAGGCACTACACCATCCGCTACAGAGAAAGAAACAGGAAGTGGATCTACCAAACCTGCTCTACCTCTGATACCGTTATTGACAACCTCAAGCCCAACACACCTTATGAATTTGGTGTCCGACCAAACAAAGATGACCGAAGTGGAATGTGGAGCAAGCCGGTGATCCACAACACCAACATGGGAGGTAACATATGCCATAAACATCACTTCAAAGTTTTCCGGGGGGTAATAAACAAAAGATGAGCAGCTCTAACGTGCATTGCTAACGTTTTGTTTTCAGATAAAATCATGCAGATAAACTACAAGCACAACAGGCCAATTGCAAAACCTTTGGTGAGTACTGTATTTTGGTTTCATCTCAGCCAAATGGCTTTATTACAGTAGGCAAAACCATGTCATACACAACTTGTAGTGCTTTCTGATTTATTTGAAACCATGTTTGCATTCTGACACTAAATGATTTGGCTTTGGAACCACAAACAAAACACTGGTTCTGGTTACAAAATAATAAGTAACCAACAGGTCAGGTTAAGTAACTACCTGGTATCCATCCTATAACACTCTAGTAACCATATTGCATATACCCTGATAACTACCATAAACACTGTAGCAAAAAAAAATCAAGATTACAATATTGACCAAAATAATCATGGTCATGAATTTTTCCACAACTGAGCAGCCCTAGTAACAAAATGCCAAACCAAAATTACCTCACTTACCACACAACTATGATCTGTTAACCCATAAAATACTTTGGTAACTGTACAAAAAAACCCTGTCTAACAACACATAAGTACTAAGCAATAATCTGGTAACCACTAAAAACAACCTAGTAACTGCAGTAATAAATCCTATAAATATCCAAGTAACTGCATAGCAGTGCTGTGATAACCACCAAGAGCACCCTACATACTGCATAGCATACTTTGATAATAACTAAAACACCCTAGTAACTGCTTAGCAATGTCTGGATATCTACACAAAACACCTTAGTAACTCTATAGTGACATCTGGATAATCAAAGAGAACACCCTAGTAACCATTGCAATAATGCCTAAGTAAAGTAAAGCCTAGTAAAGCCCCATTCACACAGACAGCAGAACAGATCAACCATGTAATCGTAATGTCCCAATTACCACCTAGAATAACCCCATTGTTGTTCCTAGTTTTAAAAAGACAATATAAATGATTTTTTTCTACAGAAATAATATATTTCTAGCACTTCATTTTTACTTTACACACCTTTCACGTCCATTCTTCTACATGCTTTTCCAAGACTGCCTCCTCATCCAGTCTGGTCTATTTACGATCTGTCATAGATGTAAAGAACCTTGTCTGTGAGCAACCTCTTTCTCACATATCCTCAATCTCTTGAGTTGAGAATCCAGAGGTTGGCATGTGTATGTGTGTAGGGGACTCAATATTCCCAGTGGAGGCTGGAAATAATACATGCCTGTCAGGACATTTCAGGAACACTTTAGACATGGTGGAGAGTCCCTGATTATAGAGATTCTTTACATGATAAGAGGGCTGAAAACTGTTCTGTGTTCTTTCACTCTACACTTTGAGTTCAGAAAACATTGTGTAACTCTCTTTTTTACAGGGCGGACCTCACAACCTGTTCCCACTTCGACCTGGTAAGACTATCAAATGCTACTTTTAAAAAATGACCCCATGTGTTATTAAATAATACATTTACGCATCTGTCATCATTTACTCACATTTTTGTTGTTTCTTCATAATGTTAAGGTTATGGATATCTTGTTTATCTTGTTTATGTTATATCTTGTTTTGGTGTGTTTTCTTACAACATGGCCCATTATGATCATGTATTTGTATCTATTAGTAGTTTGAATCAGTGGGTGGATTGCTGGCAAATTGTTTGTAGCTGTTCAAATGCCACAAAACATTTTAGCCCACTTGATTTGATCTGATCTGATTTGGCATTGTCTACTGATCTGATTGACAAAAATAATTTGTAATACCATGCATAAAGAGGACAAATATATTAAAAAAGCATTGGTTGGAGGTCCTTTGAATATTGACAGCCATTTTCATATTTCTGGACAAACTCTGGTTGTTGCACGCTGCTTGGTTACTTGCAAAAAAGTAAGCGTAAATCATGACAGATTTGTTAATTTCTGGGGGATATCATATGTTTTTGTAATACATGTTTCAGTGCAATCCAAACTTCAAGTTCATTCAATCTTTTCTCAATTCGAACATGTTTTCTGTTGGTCTCTTCCTTCGCAATGTCCTTTGTACTGTAGTTCCCAACAACATAAGCCACCCAGTGCCATCCAAAAACACAGGCATTTTTGGAGGTCCCAAGACATCTTTTGGTAATTTCCCTTCTCACTCTTTCAGCTTGCACTTTTCTTTTATACAGGGATTGGCTATATTCCAATCATTCGCTTAAAACTGGCATTTGAAGTCATGCTTACAGTAAAGATATTTAATTCTCTCTCCCTCTCAAGAGCCTTGTTGGGGATGCCTGCTCACTTTTTTTATCCCCTTATTTTTTTTCAATTTACAAAACATTCCATTATTTCCCACAGCGCCTCCAATGGGCCAGCAAGGAACTGTGGCTGCTCCAAGAGCCAGTGAGCCAAAATGGCCTCAGCTTGCATTGGGTAATCGAGAGAAGTTTTGTTCTAAATAGCTCTGCTTATGAGCAGCCGTTTGGTAATCGCTTTGCTGGGCGTGGGCGGGGATTAAAGACATCCGCTGTTATGATTGGCTGCATGCTGGCATGCCTTGTAAGAAAATCAAGTTAGAAAGTCCAGATCCCACCGTGATGAGGATTCCTGACGGGTCGCCTCCACAGTGAGGAGGAAGTGTAAGTGTAAGTTTACCCAGGGTGCTATGAAGCAAAAGCCCCTTTGTGGTCACGCATGGTCACGCATTGGCACAGTCTCTCTAGGCCTGCTCACGCTCCTCCCATCAGCACCAGTCAGACTCTGTGTTCACCAATCAGTTCTCTCCCTGTCATTCTCATATCTGCCCATTCAGTCCCCTGTCATTTCATCACCTGTCAATCACATCATAACTGTTATAAATGTTTGGTTTCTTCAGTCCCCCATCTGTTTTATTACTGTAGCCATAAATGGCACTAAATGTCTTTATATCTGTCCTTCTTTTTCTGAGTTTCTTTGGCACTGTGAATATTCCCAACAACAGAAAAAAAAATGTGTAACAACTAATTCCCACTCAGAAAATGCTAGTAAATGCATGAATAATTGCAAAGTAATGGTATGCAGTCAGTATGCAGAACTGCTATTGCTGTATTATACAACAGGGGTGTCCAATCCTGCTCTTGATGGGCCAATGTCCTGCAGTTATTAGCTTTTCCAGTTTTTTTGCTAGTTGCTAGTGAGTGAGAATGGCTTGACTACCTGCAGATTTAGGTGTATTTAATTTGGATTAGAGCTAAACTTTGCAGGACAGTAGCTCGTTAGGAGCAGGTTTAGACATTAGACATCATTACACATTTATAAACTACATTTTTTTCATAGGCAGTGAACTATGAGGAAAACAATTTTACTAGTTGTAGTAGTTTGTGAACATTAGTCTCTTTCCTTGAACCTTATATTTCATCTTTCCAGCTTCTCAATCACCTTCTTTCACCTCATCAATCCTTCAATTCATTTTTTAGAGTTATTTTTTTTTTTGCATCTTGAATCGCTGGCCTTCATTCAGTCTGCATGAAGTCACTGCATGTCGAGAAAGAGACAGTCCCATGTTTTTAGTTCTAGCAGAGAAAGGCAGAATTCTGGGAGTCTCACCTCCTTTCCTGTCTTCCTCTGTCTCTGAACTCTGGATAAGATAACAGTACAACACACTCTGTGTTTTTCCACTTGAAGCCAAACTGATTATGAGACCAAAAGTCAATGAGTTTATTCTTAATCCTTTGACAAGACCATCAAGACAAATGGTCAATGTCAGTAACAGGCAATCAAGCATCTGTGCCATTAGGACTTGATGAAATAAAACTGGGTAACTGTAACAAATGTTTTAAAGGACAAGGCACCACCAAACATTCCTAACAATTTTTTTCTCTAATGATGGTCTCAATAGTCAGTCATGCTGGTAAATTCAAGGCAAAATCAGCTTACGGTGGTTCAAACTGGTCTATCAACCATCTTACCATCTAGTGGAACTCTGTAGGAAGGAGGGTGTATTGAAGAAAGTTTCTTATGTAAGGTCTTTAGATATGATACTTAAATCTTGAAGGAAATCTTAAGTGTATCATCAAATTCGACAATTAATTTTCAGGTCAGCCAACACCAAGTGAGCTGCTAACGAGTTACCCTAAAAATGGATAAACAAAACTGACAAGCTTATAATTTCATTATAATTTCGTAAAAAGGCAAAGCCAATACTATTTTTGCAATTTTTTTGGATTCTCCAAGAGTCTTTTCACCATTAAAGGTCTTTGTTCGTTCTTCATTTAAATCATTAATATATGTAATTCAATTGTTGGACTGCATTTTTTTTACATTAGATTTTGCATAATTGTGAAGTTAGCTGTAAGGTTGTCTAAAAGTTACGATTTTTTGCCAAGTTAGGATGTTTTTGTTATACCATTATCCTATCTCTAGTTATGATAATAAAACACACTAGGAAAACACTGTTCTGTAATAACCTTTGTCCTAAATGTGGTCCTAACTGAAATTATGATGGTTACTAAATAGAGGATTTAAAAGATTTAGTACACCCCCTGGTTCAGTAACTTGTTTTGAGCTGCTAGACTATTTTGGCCAAGCTATTGAGCTGGTTCTATTTTCAAATTGTTGACCAACTAGACCACCTTGAGCTGGAATGACTTATTTTTTCCAGCATTGAGGCTCATCTGCTTCTTTCTCTTAAACAGATTCAGACAGCCAGGTTAGAAATGACTCCTCTCAGCTGGTGGAGTTCCTTCGCATCCTTCCCCAACTCCTACCCACTAAACCCTCCCGTTCTTCAGTTACCCCTACTCCCCATTCCCTTACCAGCAGTACCCGGGCACCCCTACATGGACATCCTCAAAACAAGGCACCTAGTGCCACTCAGATGCCACATGGTTCCTCTGGTAATTTATCCTTTGGTTTTCCTACTTACGTTCAGAGTTCATTAAACAAATACTATTTTCAAGATCTGATGGTTGACAGGTAATAAGAAAATAATGTACTGTTTTAGCAATTCACACAGATGCTTGGATATTTTATGTTGCCATTTATTATTCAACCTTTGGCTACACATTCTACCATTAAAACTTAGACTAAACACCAGAATATCAGACTTCATAGCTTTATGCAGTTAATTTTGGGGTGGCTTTGGAGGAAAGTGATACACAGGAAATTAATGGACGTTCAAACCGCATTTCAATCAAATGCAGTAATTATGTAACTTCAGCCACAAACAGACTATTTCACACTCCAGCTCAGTGGATTACAGGAAGAGCTGTCTGTAGTGTGTGTGAGTGAGACGGCCAGTAAAAACAGCAAAAAACTGTGACATCAGTTCACATAATCCTCTCATTTATTTGCTCTGTCAGGCAAGCTATCACAACTGTCCCACTGGCGTATATCATGTCTGTGTTATTGTCTGAAATCACAGCTTTCCTGTGTCCTCCCCTACACCATGTTTTGTCTTCACAGGAATGCACTGCTGCACTTTACTGTCATCACCACCACATCAGATTTAGTCTTGCTAGAATCAAAGCATAGACACTACTGTTCTATCATCCAGTCTGAATATAAATAATTATGTCTCTTTTCCAAACCTCAAAATTTGCCTACAAAAACAGTATTTTTAGACATTGTAGGTATTCCAAAATATACTCAACATGATAACTGCGGGATGTGGGAAATCAATCCCATACTGTTTTTGAAACAGAGATCATGCCATGCCTTTTTGGTGAAAGATTATTTTCCAGTCACAAATTACACTTTATGTGCGTTTTAACAATGGCTGTCGTGTGCATGTGTCTGTCAAGTTGATGAAACCACAAGATATCTCATTAATTATTTTAGCTTTCAGTAGAGTTCTAGCTAGTACCCACTTTGTGGATAATATATGCCCTCAATGTGCACCTGTGCCAAGCCTGCTCTGATGTGAGCACCAAGTAGACTTTTTGCAGTCAAAGCAGCATTATGTTACAAAACTGAGTATATAGGGGTGCCATTTGAGATTCTTGGCCTGTACTTTACTGGTAATTGTGGGTTTCATTTAGAGGTTAAAGTTATCAATATCCAAATCTACGCAAAGCAAAATCTGAAATACTTTTAATAGTACATTACCTTAAACATGATTAGCTGTAGGGGTCGGAGAATAAATCGTCAAGTTTCTTTCTCTAGAGCAGGGGTGTCTAAACTCGGTACTGGAGGGCTGGTGTCTCCAACTTACTTCGACACACCTGCAAGGATGTTTCTATAAAGCCTAGTAAAAGCTTGATTAGTTAGCCCAGGTGTGTTTGATTGAGGTTGGAACTAAACTTTGCAGGACAGTGACCCTCCAAGACCAAGCGTGGACACCCCTGATCTGGAGCATAGGTCTCAAACTCGTTTCCTGGAGGACTGCAGCTCTGCACAGTTTTGCTTCAGCCCTGAACGTGTTCATGACTCGTTTGAACACCTCGATTATTCGGATCAGCTGTGTTTGAAAGGGTTGGAACAAAACTGTGCAGAGCTGTGGCCCTCCAGGAATTGAGTTTGAGACCTATGATCTAGAGATTCTAAATCGAATCTTGAAATTTTCCACAAAGCATAAACTCTTAGATGCAAAGCATTCTAGTTAACATGTAACTTGGAAAAATGCATATGCATACCTAAAAAAAATAAAAAAAAAATAGGTCAATTGTGAAGTCCCTAAAGATTCCAACCCCTAACTAGCTAGTATTTCAAATCAACCTGTAATCCTTTTAACACAACATCCCTCCCATGAATGTACAGTGCCTGGCCCAGTATGTAGTTTGATTCCCAGGCATAACCAAAGGCTGCTGTTGTTTATTTTTTGTTATCTAGGTAAGAACATCCGGGGAGACATCTCTTCTCTTCCATCCAAACCTGCCAATTCAGTCCTAACAGTGACTACCAGAAACCAGACAGCACTGGGCAGAAACCCTTTCTCTTTCTCTAATGGCATGAGACATTCTTCCCCCAGGCTTGGAGACCCCTCAAGAAGACATGGGGGTAAAGACATTTCTCTTACCCCTCTACCCCCAGTTTCTTTTTCTTTTTAAAACCTTTTCTCACCTACATTTCATCTAGATATTTTTCTCACTCTTTTTTTCAACACAATTTTCTTTTCTTTACTGAGTCTTATGAGTCAAAATACTTAAGTAAATTATTTTTTCACTCTCCCCTTTCAGCACAAAGTTATTTTGGTTGCAGTTGTCTTGGGGCAGTGCTAAATTTTCTCCTTTGCAACATATGGTGTGTGTGCAATCCAACCATCATACTGTCACACCTGACAGTTTTACTGACAGCAAAGTATGAACGATTTAGCCCGATGGGTATGCAGACTGCCAACATTTGCACTAATCTGATCTTAAATGGCCTCTCTTTCCCTCAGGCAGTTGAGCGGTCACTTATAACCCTCTACATAAACCACAGTTTTCTTCAGCTGCTGTGCAACTCAGCAAAAACTATTTAATACTACCTTAGTCTTTCCTTTTTTCCATAACATCCACTTTTTTCCCCCAACAGTAAACGGTGAACACCATAAAGGACTTTCTTTCCCCAAACCAGCCATCTGGTCCAGAGCAAGAATGGGTAAACAGAGCCAACTTGTACTCTGTGTGTGTTAGCCATCATTAACCTGCAGAAAGTCTGTTTGTGACGCAGCCCATGTGCCCATGTTGGTGTCCTTCCCATCCATAATCTCCTTGTAATCACATGTCTGTCCATTCATCCGTCCCCTCATTCACCAGTCAACCCATTTGCTCGCAAAATCTGCCTGTCGTCTTCAACGTTTGTTGTTGTTTTGCAAGCTTCTGCAGATCCCGTGCTGCCGCAAGCTTTGTGGTGTAATTGTCAAAGCTTTTCCCCAGATTGGTTTCTTTCATTTCTAAACCCTTGTGGTGCTGTAGGACATATATTTGTGAGGGGAAAAACGCCTTTTGGAGGATTCAGAGACCCACCGCAATGTCCTAAACTGTCTCGTTACATTCTGTGGCTCTTTTATTTGTGCATTTCAGCAATAATGTTTGAAACTCCCCTCTGCAGAAGACTGTAGCTGCTTCTGGTTAAAGTTCATTGTGTGCATGACTACTTGCATGTTTATTGTAGTCACAAGCTTCCGTGTGGTATGAGGTCTGTTTCAGTCTGCCAAATTGTTTATATGTTTAGCAAAAACAAAGGCTCAAAGAGTTTGAAATGACATAAAAAGACAAAGTTTGCATGGCAAAATTCATGCCTTTGCGAGACGACCTAGTAAAGGTCTGTTTACACCAAAAATGTGAACAACTGTAAACAAGAATTGTGATTATAATATGAACTGTGCTGAAACAGATGGATGATAGAGCTAAAGGCTGGTTTATACTTCTGCGTCAAGCACAGGCATATGTTCCTGCACTCCCTTTGCGCGGACTTTGAGCTGTGACAAGTGTGGGCGGTGCTGAGAGCAACGAGCCAGATGGAGCGAGTGTTTACTTAGTAAGTGTCGAGTCCCATGAAGAGCTCCAGACAAAAACTTTTGTTTTGTGTTTACCTTCTGATTAATGTTGTTGAATGTCCGTAGGTTCCCACCTCTGAGTTTTAGCTTCTTGTACATTAAGGTGGTGTTCGGAAAAAACAAAACACCCACAAAGAAATTCGACAGAGGAACATTAAAAATCTACTGCCAGCTAGAGTTTCAGAAGTGTTATTGCAGAGCAACACAAACGGCATGCAGAAGTATAAACGCATGACTACGCACAAGGCAGGTGCCGTGGGTCACGCTGATCACTCAACGCAGAAGTATAAATCAGCCTTAAGCATCCAGCTAACTGACAAAATTGTCTAAATCAGTGCAAGTACCACCACAAAGTATGTACTGAGAACAACTAGCATGAAAATTCAGTTAAGATTAGACTTGGTTTTGGAAGAGACTTCCAAAATCTGGCATGCTTTGGAAATACAGCATCACTTTACTACTGTCGTTCAAACACAGTGTTGTCACAGTGTACATGCATGCCAGCCAGTAGTTGTCAATGTCACTATGCAACACATAGTGTTTTCATTTTTTGGCTATTTAAAATCATTTTGTGATGTAAATGAATGACCAAAACATATTCAAAGATTTCTAATACTAGCTGAAAGCCGAGTCATGTAACGGGCCCCTAAATATCTGGATATTTGCTTGGTTATATGGTTTTTATTATTTGATGAATTACTGCTGCCAGGGTCAGTGGAAAATCTACAAAAAAAAACTATAAAAAACAATCACAATCAAAATGAGGACTGCAAAGTGATTGTCACAAAGTATTACTTATAGCTTAAGCAAAAACAGTGGAACAAATCTAAAAGGAAAACCTAAATGATAAAATCTATCATTGTGAATTCTCCGTTTACTCACCAAAACTGATATTTGTAAAGAGTGTGAGCAGTCTTCTTTTAGATTGCCCAAAAACATCAGGAATCACTATCTCCTACCTCTGGAAAGTACTTTCTCTGTGCAAAACTTCAGTTATTTTCTGCATAGTTTAGCTTTTTCGCCACCCAGTTTTGTCATTTTAACTCATGCCACTAGGGAGCTGAGCTGCTTTTGATTGCCCTGTGATGAAGTGAGGGTTTGACAACTGGTGGCTCAAATATAAATTGAATCAGTTTTTCTGGGAAGGGTCCACATACTCTTGCCTGTTTGCTTTTGGCTTGACTGCAAGATGGCATTGAGAACTGAAGACTTGAAAGGCATTGAAGTGCCAATGTTTAGACTTCATCCATGCAATCAAAAAGTAAATAGTGTATTTTCTTTCACTGGTAATTGGCTTCTCAAATGAGCTTGACCTCTTAATTTGCTACTCCTATTTAGCAAAGCATCTAAATTACAGGTTCTCCATAGTAATTTTTTACATTTTAAAGAACACATACTTCCGTTTACTATTTTTAGACTGAGACTCGAGTGCAAATAGATTAGGGGAAGGATTTGATAATCACTGTTTTCATTTGACTACATTGTGGTTCAGAACAAGGCTACTTCCTCCTTCGTTCCATCTTCAGAAATGATACAGAAATTTCTGCTTTTAGAGAGGGTTGTATGTTTGACTCCGTAACATAATGAATTGATAACATTTTCATTTCATAGGACAGCATTTTGCACATTGAAATTGGCTTTTTGGTTTTGTTTCCATTTGTATTAGGATAACAAAGTTGACAGCAAAAAAAATTCAAACTTGGTCAACACCAACAACATAATCATAATAGATGCTGTGTGTGGAACCTAAACAGTCATGTTTATGTTGGTAGTGATGTGTTCCACTGGTTTTCCTAAAAATTAAACCTTAACCCTTTACATGGTACTCATTGGAAAAACCTGTAGTGCTAATGGGGGTTCATTTTAAGTAGATTTTATGACTAAAAATGATATTGTAATCAAAGTCAATGAAGTTACAATATGCAGTTCTTTGCCTGAAAAAAAGAGTTAAGGGGTTGTTAGAGAGATTTGTGTATAAAATGAGGATGTGTGGTGATTACTCTGACCTCTTGCTGCAATGTTACAGAGCTTTGGGTACTGTTCTGGACTTGCCATGTCTATGTTTACATGTACTAATGAATACAGAGGAAAGAAAAGAGAGAGAATTGTAGACTTGATTTCATGCCATCTCTTTCACTTGCATTATTCCAGGTTCTTCAGCAGGACGCCCGAATAATGCACTAAAAAACCCTAATGTTGTGGGCATGCATGAAAGAATAGGTGGGTAAAAATTCACTGAACATAAAAATACAAATATAGCTCTGGGAACATCCAAAGAAATTATCATTAGAGTACCTATATGACCATTAGGGTATAGAAATGTTATTTAAATATGTGTTAAAACATGTATTCATGTATTCACTTATGTAAGGAAAAGATATGAAACCAGATGTAAACCAGGACAAAGCTTCTATCTTGATGCCCAAGTTGCCACCTGTTACAGCAAAACCATCCAAACCAAAGACAACATCTGCTCCAGCAGTGGCAGGTTTGTCTTCATGACATGCTTTATGATTTTCTACTGGGACATCTTTGCATACATTTTCACATACTATATATCCTGATGGAAAGAATTGGTTTTCAACCACATTGTGAAATTATTAACACTTCCCTAGCACCCAAGTATGAGACCTGGGAGAACTCTTCAAGTTTCAGCCCCGTCCCTGCTTCTAAAGTTGATGCCATGGGCAAAGAGCGCTACATTGGTAATGATACTTTCTTATCGATTGTAGACATGCATGCCAAGCACTCTGAATGATGCTTGTTTAAATAGAAATGTGTTGTTGGCCAGCTCCACATGTGGTCTACAAGACGGATAAGAAGCCAGATGAACCGTGCTCCATCACCACCTCTCTAACTTACTTCCCTGAAGAGGAGGGTGGAGAACAAAATGTTACCAACCCTCCAAAAACAGCCCCATCCAACCTCACCGTTGTAACAGTGGAAGGATGTCCCTCCTTCATTATTCTCGACTGGGAGAAAACAGATAATGAGACAACAGGTAAGAAATTCATGATTTAATATTGTTAATAAACCCATTTGTTTCTGTGGTATATAATGTGCAATATATTGTGAGATCAAAGTCAACAGTTTAGGGTATGGCACAAATTCTAACCTGCAACTGTGATTGATTAGGTTGTCCTGTGGGGCTGATGTCCTGCACAGTTTAGCTCCAACTTACTTCCACACACCTGCCTGAAAGCTTCTAATATACCCAGTAAGAGCTTGATAAGCTGGTTCTAGTGTGTCTTATTGGGGTGGAAGCTAAACTCTGCAGCACACCGGCCCTTCAGGATCAAGTTTGAGAACTCCTGGATTAAACAATAACCTTTTACTTTTGTCCACTTTGACCATTTGACTCAACAAACACCACCTATTGACTTTGATTGGTCAAATTCCTACCTTTTATTTTAATTGGCCAGCTTTGACCAGAAGGATCGAATATCCCTCCACCTTGGTCCACTTTAACCATCTGACCGATCAAACACTAACTGTTGACCTGACTTGGTAAAATACGAATCCTCTACTTTAATTCAGTAACACCAAGTTTTAACTCTGGTTGAAACATGAAGCCTTAGCAAATAATAAACTAACCCACGACTGCAAAGTGATGCAAGTCTAACCATCTATTTTTTTGTCAGACTAAGTGTTGACCCTTGCCATTAACCCTCAACATTTATGATTCCAACTATAGCCTTCACTTTAGACTAAACACTATACAAACACTCAACATTGATCAATGATACATTTCAGTATTTTGAAAAATTTGCCATACCATATTTAATTAAATAACATAATATTCGGTCCCCCTTCAAAACAACTTTTCTTCACCTCTGGTCATGGAATGCCTTTCGAACAGGGCTATTAGGGCTATCAGGGTGCATCTTATTCTTGCTCTGCCTTAATCCATTCGTCAATCTTCCTCCATTTTGCTAACAATACCCAGCTTCCAATGAAAAATTGGTTCCTAAAGTACAAAATCATGCAACACCCTACATTTTTTCTCATTTCAGGACTGTTACAGTTGGATGTACATCACAATGTGGGAAGAAATTACAACCTTAACTTCCAATTCATGCCGACTTTAACCCTCAAACCCAATTTGTCAAATGCTAGCCATTCAACTTGATTTCTTCAAACACTAACCCTCAACTCTAACTATTCCCTAATTAATTTCCTTTTTATTTTTGTTCTTTTAATAGAGTATGAAGTTATCTCAACTACCAAAGGTCCTGATGGTGAACAGGTTTCCATTCTGACAACCAACCAGACTCATACCGCTGTGGAAAACCTCAAACCAGAGAGCAGGTACAGTATTAATACAGAACTCCAACCACTCTATGCAAGGCACCCTGCTGAATTTGAGAGATTCATTTTAGTTGATGTGGGTGTCAAATACCAGGTGTTAGGACTTGCACGCATCCTGAGGTCTGGACAAAGTGTTGGACGTGTGCTCTGTGATTTGGCTCTGAGGGGGTGGGGGGGTGGGTGTTAATGAGGCTGAATATAGGCTCAGGATCTGGTGACACAATATAAACCAGGGCTTCCTATGGACTGCGTCTTGAGGCACGTGGGCCTTGGTAATGTCTCTACATCACACATGGAGGATCCATTAAAGGAGGCCACAGACTTTGAGACTCTGCTGGATAAATATATCAAATGTCAGGCATCAGAAGAAGGGAAATAAAAACCTAATTTTGCTCAAATTTGACAACATCTGAACGGGTTTCCAATACAGAAGTCCATTTTAATAACTTTGGATTAAGCAGACTCCTTGCTATGTCGATTGATGTGAAAAGAATATACTTAAATGTTTTTTTGTGGATCAAATTGAAACTTAATGTCCCATCACCTCGTTCTCTCTTAACTTACAGTTATGAATTCAAAGTGAAGCCCAAGAATGAGCTTGGTGAAGGGCCGTCTAGTGAACCTGTATCCTTCAGCACAGAGTCTGGTAATTCAATTTATTTTCTTTTTCTTAAAGAACTTCTCTTAAAAAATCTAAATAATTTGAAAAAAATTCTTTTTGGACATGTGATAAGATAAAAATTGTTTCTTGGAGAAAATAATCCCCCAGGAAATTATATAAGTATAGGCCCATGCAGACCCTAATGACTACTGACCATGACTATGGCTATGTTCAGAATACAATAAATTTAGCTATTGAATTAACATTTATTTAGCTATTGTTTATTAAAACATTACTAATTACATTACTTTTTGCAGTATTACATTATGCATGACATGGTGGCTCAGTGGTTAGCACTGTCACCTTACAGCAAGAAGGTCTCTGGTTCGAGTCCCAGCTGGGTCAGTTGGCATTTCTGTGTGGAGTTTGCATGTTCTCCTCATGTTTGTGTGGGCTTCCTCGGGGTGCTACGGTTTTCCCCACAGTCCAAAGACATGCGCTATAGGTGAATTGAATAAACTAAATTGGCCATACTGTATGTGTGTCAATGAGTGTATGGATGTTTTCCAGTACTGAGTTGCAGCTGGAAGGGCATTCGTTGTGTAAAACATTTGCTGACTAAGTTGGCAGTTCATTCCACTGTGGTGACCCCTGATGAATAGGAATGAATAGGACTAAGCCGAAGGAAAATAAATAAATTAATGAGTATTACATTATACATTTACAGTTTTAAAAACATGCATACACAAAAAGTATACTTCTTGACATTTTTAAACTACCAAATTGAAGGCATTTTTAACCCAGACCCTCTTACAACATTTGTTTCCAAGAGAATTAAGATTTAATCTTGTCATAAGCATACTTTAATGTACATTTAAATGTTATTCTGAAATTGATGTTCTAGACAAATCTCAATGTTTGTTTATTTTAGTCATAGTTTAACCATGAGTCATTGTATCTACATTCCAGTATTAGGTACACAAGTCAAATATCCATGGGGAGGAGTTGCAAATTGTTTTACCATAGTTCTCCATGTGGCTCTGTCTGTGCAAGTCAGCCAATATTTGTGACCTCTCCTTTATCTCTTGGAATTACATGTAATGAGTTGCACGTCATTAACATAATGACTCCAGCATGTCCCGTACTGTTGGCCCCATCTGTGCCTGCAGATGCACCCCTGGAGTGCTGTCACACTGCCAAACATTCCCTGTCTTACAAGCTCAGTAACAACATATCATAAATAAGGAACAAATAAAGAGCCATATCATCCACATGTTTTATGGGAGGGGGCTTTAGTTTTGAAACCTTGTCTGGCTTGCAAACAGAACAAGACTAGCAACAAAATGGAAAGCAGGGCAAAGACAACTAGGAAGGAAAGAGAGTCCATATGTGTGATGACGGGAAAGAAATAGAGGAAAACTGAATGATGAGATTTTACCGCCAATGCCCCTGAGGCTCAGTCTCTCCCCTATAGCTTTGGCAGGTCCAGCAGGTTAGTTCATGCCAGCTGATCTCTCTTCATAAGGGATATTCAAAATCACCTGGAAAAGCACACTATTTTCGGCTTGTTGGAATTTATTGTACTTTTTCTTTTCGCTCGAGGCACCTTGCCCACCCATGAGCAGCCAATGTAGAGTTGGAGGATTTGTGTCAGTAACTTTCCTACGGTCTACAGATCATTTTGATAGTCTCTACGACTGTGGCTGTAAAACAAAATCATAATTTCTGATTTCTCCTCATTCACGCTCTGTTTTCTCTTGCAGCGGATCCTCGAGTGAGCGAAAACGTTTCAGGTAAGTGTTTCATCTTTGCAGCCTATTTCTCTCAGGTGAGAAATTCCTATCTGTTGAATTAATAGATAATATAACAAGCAGTCCTAGTAGAGGAAAAGTAAGGAAAAGTATTGGTAAAGGAGCTGTCAAGACTTCCTATGAGTTCACTTCTTCCATACCAAGTTCTCAGCCAGACAAAACATTTACCCAAGAGTGGCAAATGGATAACACCATCCTCCTTCATTCCTGCCTCAGTTACCATCTTGCAGTCATCGAGTTGCAAGAATGGGCAAGCTTGAAATAAATCTCTCTTGATTTCTTCCTGTGCATTCCCTATTTAAGGCAAAATTGACAGAGTAATGGAACAATGCATCTAGAGAGCAAAGTAAGCCAATAGTAAGACAAGGTTATAACAGGAGCCAATGGAAACAGAGACTAATGGAACAGCCCCTTGGCTCTTAATGTCCAGCAGAAATTTTCTAACACGTGTATAAACAAAAAATGGGGTCTGTACTCCAGCGATCTTTTCAAAAAGAGCACTAAAAGAAACATTGTTTTGCATTAAATGTGCCAGAACATAATATCTCGTCAGTTAGTAAAATAACATTTTGTGGTTTCGCTGCATGTTGTTCAGGTAAAGATGCCATTTGGACACAGTTCCCTTTCAAAACTGACTCCTATTCTGAGTGCAATGGGAAACAGTATGTGAAAAGGACATGGTACCGCAAATTTGTTGGTGTCCAACTTTGCAACTCCCTGCGGTACAAGATCTATCTGAGCGACTCCCTCAATGGTCAGTCTACTGATAAAATAAATTATACTTTGTGTCTTTTTAGTTTTAGAATATATCAGGAGACTTTCTTGTTTATCCCTTTAGGCAAATTCCACAATATTGGAGACCAGACCGGTTTTGGTGAAGACCACTGCCAATTTGTGGACTCATTCTTAGATGGCAGAACGGGAACTCAGCTTCCCGCAGACCAGCTACCATCCAGACCAGGTACAGGAACTACTTGAAACCATGAATACAGTGTTATTGTACTGTAAATGTGATGATAAACAGGGACATTTTAGAGCAATGTTGCCAGGCATCATTGCGCAATGATGCCATCAATCAGCAATCAGGAGGCAACTAATTAGGGCAACCAGATTTAGATACCATTCTCAAAAAGAAAGATCATCATGTATCATCAATATATAACATTAAAAAAAACTTGTCATTAACTAACCCTTTAGATCAGGGGTTCTCAAACTCGGCCAAAGAAGTCCTGTGCCCTGCAGATTTTAGCTCCAACTTGCCTCAACATATTTGCAAGGATGTTTTTAGAAAGCCTAGTAAGAGCTTAATTAGCTAGCCCAGATGTGTCTGATTGGCGTTAGAGCTCAAATCTGCAGGACACTGGACCTCCAGGACTTAGATTGAGGACCCCTGTGTTAGATTATCCAATCACCATACAAACTAGTTGATGCTGTTCACATAACAACTGATTCTCAAATCGAGTTCATGATCCTTTCATAGCAGTGAAGAACTTACTAAAGGCGAATATCATTAGTAAATATAGACTTAATAACAGTTGACCTGATAAATCTATTAAATGACTTATGAACAGGCACGTGTGGGGGGTTAGGGGCTTTGGGTGCTTGAGAAACTTCTCTTGGTCTTCAACTTCAAGCCCCAGCCCCTCGAAAGGTCTCTGCATGGCACTGCTTCTGAATATTTGAAATTGAGCATAAATGAATCTTATTTATGAAAAGTTTACCTTGGTGTCCTTTTTGAAGCTTGAAATTTTAGGTCTTCATGCAGACTTATGCTGCTTTCACAGCATGCTGTGATTACCATCGTATTAGTAGTGGTAGTAGTAGTATTAAAAGGTTTAGTAACAAAGATGCTAAAGTCCACAGCATCTATCATCAGTTGATAATGCCTAGCTTGAGGTCAATGAAGTGAGGTTTAGCCACATAGCTCTTACTAGCTGTTACACTCACCCAGCTATACCTTGCTTTCATCCGGGTCATGGTACCAATGTAACCCTAAAGTTCTGCTTGGCCTGCAATATGCAAGATATTGAGTTGGCAGACAAACAAGAATGCTGAAAACTTCAACCTCTACCATCACTTGCAATAGAGTAAATGTTTACTTAGGTTAGAGTCTAACTCTTTTCTTGATCATTTTCAGGCTTCTACCGAGCCATGAGACAAGAGCCAGTTCACTTCGGCCAAATAGGTGGAAACTCCCATGTCAACTATGTTGCATGGTACGAGTGTGGTACACCAATCCCAGGGAAATGGTAGGACTGAAGCAAGCGCCCACATGGAACCCTGAAGAGCATCTCTCATTGGTTGGGGTTGGTGCCTACTAAGGTCACATGACAGGCTTTTTTACTGTTTTCCCCCACCAGTGATGCTGAGTTTGGTCACACCTCAGCCTACATCACAGAAGTTCATACCATGTATAATAATGTACAGGATCAAAGAGTCAGGGAATACTTTGAGTGCATCTATGATATGTAATAAAAAACAATGCCTCACCGTTTTTATTTATCATATAATAACCAGTAAAAAATGGTTCATTATGAGAAAATTACTTCAGATACATTGAAGTGATGAACATAAAGAAAGGTAAAAAATACTTGTTTAAATATTGGGAAGCTGGCTCCCTGAAACTATTTTGATATTTTGTGTAATATTATTTATCAAAGTTTGTGGTTTCTTCACTGGCTTTCTTCCAGTGGTAAAGGGCCAGGCTTTTATTAAGTTCTTCAAGGACAGCCTGGGATTTGTCTACAACCAGAGGCAGCTGTATTAATTTAGGTCTCTGATATGTCAGATGATATGTATAGCTAGGACTCTTTGCTACATTGCTTTTACAAACACATCATACTGGCTTAACAAGTCAGTTTTCCCACACTAGAATAGAAAGAATGGACTCAAGACAACACGTCTATGTTTACAACGGGTTGGGATGAACATAATAATTTTCTTTACATGTGCACACACATTTACACACACAAAACATGTCAACTTTCACTCTGATACTTTGTACCATGACTGTAGTCTTCCAATGGTATGTTTGATGGTTCTAGATTGTAAGGACGACCTTACACTTGCAATTTGCACAGCACAAATGTATTTATATGTATATGGAGAAAGTATTTTTTTCAGGAAACCTAAGAGAGAATTAAAAATCCTTTCCCCTAAAGCTTGTGAAATACAATACAAGTAAAAAACTAAATCTAGCTTTTTTTGAGTGTTAACACATTCAAAGGGTCTTGAAGATTTTAATACTTCAAGAAGAGCTTGTCTGGGTCCCATATTTTGTACAGTTTGGTTCCTGCCAATCCCTTGACAGAGTTTCTCTGGCTTATCCGTATTTTCATGGAATTTGATTGTAAGATGAAACTGTTGTTTGTTGTTGTTATTGTTCTGGATTTGTTTTTCTCTGTATGTATTTTACAGTAATAAATAACAGAAGTTTGGTTTCTTTTTTAATTCTGTGTCCTACTTGTCTCTGTTGTGGCAGAATTTGTATGGGTTTCTTAAGAATACAATGAACAGACTCTCAGGTGGGTCTGTTAACACTTGAGCTTCTTTCAACCCTTGGGAGTTTGAACACCATTAAACCCCTCTCAATTTGCCCTACAGCACCAACTCAAATGATAAAAATAAACATCAATACATGTTTTACTGCATTACTATACTTTTCCAGAGCTAGAAAAAAAAGAGATGAGTATGCCTGGCCAAACCCAATACAGGGACATTCTTCGAAAACCACAAAGCTAAAGGAAAAAAAAGACTATAAAACTCAAAATGCCTCTTGGTGACTTTATTAGATTTCCAACCAAAAGAAAGAGGGGGTGCATTTAAAAGAGAGATCGAAAGATATAAGCATTAGTTTTGGTTGAAGACTGCATTAAAAGCCAATAGACGGTGTCCAAATCAGCAAAACAAACTGGTTGCTCACTATTTTCCACAACTTTATTTGCATAAAAACTTTGCAATTATGCAACAAAGCATTCCTAGCCAAATTAATGAGGTTATATGTCTGGGAATCAATGCTTTGGCTATAGGGAAATGGAGAAAAAGCCCAGATTAGGGTTTTAAAGGACTTTATAAGCAGACAATGATGAATGACTTTAAATGGGGCAATGAGAACAACTTCTAATGTTAGATAATGACCGCAGGCCACCCTTGCAGCTTTACTTGACAGTGAGGCGTTGACACAAATCAACAGCTCTCTCTATAGACTTTACAGCTCGCTTTCATGCCTCGCTATTCTCACAGCTGTGTTCAAAGTAGCCACTGCATGGTCCGTGTGCCTGGTGTGTCAGCAAGAACTCAGCCAGGAAGAATTAAGCTTCCTGCGACAAGTCCAGTGTCCAATTTAGTTCCCAACACGTGCTGGGAGGATCTCAGGAACGTTCACAAACACACATCGGTTTCTTATTAAAAGGGCCTTTGATTTACTGACAAGCCTTTGGTTGCAAGTTTGAGATTTTTTTTTTTAACAGAAGTGCCAAAGTAATAAAGGCACTATAACTATAATGATATCTAGACTTGATTCAATTACAGTGCAGGTTCCTGTTTTATTAAGAAAAGTGTGCTGCAGTTTAAATATATGAAGGTATAGTTCACCCAAAGATTTATATTCTGTTACCATTTATTCATGACCTATTGACTTTAATAGTCATTCTTACCAGTAACCAGCATTTTTTAAAATATTTTATTTTGTGTTCAACAAAAGAATGAAACCTGTAAAGGTTTAAAATAACATGAGGGAGACTATACTCTTTAAATACACTTTTTTAAGACTTTAAGACAGAATTCTGATAGATTGTCGATTATTTTATCATATTTAGGGTAACTTCAATTATATATTTTATGTTGCTACATTTTTAAAGTCATGTTTACTCTATGTATAAAAACAATTTTGAAATGTGTTGTGTACAGGCAACAATATTAACAAAGTGATCCCTATTCAAATAGATCTGCAAAAAGGAGTATAAGCACAGTAGATTAAGCTGAGACAATGATATTAGTGTTTTCAAAAACGTGCACATTGAAATTCCTTTCCAAGAGTTTCCAATTTTATGATACAGAGGCTTTTCATTTGACACAGTTGGACAATTTACCAGCTACCAAACATCATCTTGGCTGATGACTAATAATTATGTGAAGTCATTTAATTAACATTCAGTAGGCTCAGTAGTCAACCACTGGTTTGTTGCCACAATCATTTGTCAGCCATTTGGATATGTTACAGTTGCCTTTTTCGAGCTACTACTTGGTTCCCCACAAATTGGTGGAAAGTGAAATTAAAGGTACAATATGAGATCTTGGAAAATTCTAGCATTAGCCTAATAGCACTGAAAGCCTATGTCCTACCCTGCAAATTGCCATCCAAAGCCATGACTCCTGAACTCATGAACGCTCACTTGAAAAATGATTACAATGTATTTGTGCAAAATTAACAAGAGAGAAAAATTGACCAAATGTTAAAAAGAAAAAAAAAAAGATTGTTGATGTTTGCCTGTAGTCTCTTTCTAAACTGTCTAAACGCCCAATTATGTAATAGAAAGGGTGTGCAGAAGGTATGCAATTTTGACAGGAAGGTCAGAAAGCCTGTCATAATGTTCATACCACACGTTTTCATTGGACAAACTTTTCTTAGTCCTGCACCTTAAACATTCATTCATTTATTTTCCTTCAGCTTAGTCCCTTATTTATCAGGGGTCGCCACAGCGGAGTGAACCGCCAACTATTCTGGCATATATTTTACGCAGTGCATGCCCTTCCATAATTATTTTTGGACCACTTAATTCAATGATTGCAATCAGAATGTGAAGAGACTTTCGACAAGCATAGAAAAATTGATTCTTTGAACCTTGAAGTTAAGTACTACTAAATGGATAAAACTAATGTTGTCAAGCCTTCCATTAGAAAAGATACCACATATTAAAAACAGCTGAATTGTCAAAACATATAATAATGAAAATAAAAGAAATACTGCAAGAAAAAAAATACAATTGCTACTTAATACACTACCTGACAAAAGTCTTGTCACCTATCCAAGTTTTAGGAACAATAAATAATAACTTGATTTCTAGTTGATCAATTGGTATCAGAAGTGGCTTATATAAAAG
Source organism: Danio tinwini (assembly GCA_903798205.1). Classification (NCBI taxonomy): domain Eukaryota; kingdom Metazoa; phylum Chordata; class Actinopteri; order Cypriniformes; family Danionidae; genus Danio; species Danio tinwini. The sequence goes on along the minus strand of CAIGQZ010001834.1, from coordinate 381,872 downwards.
GCAAAGACCTGTAGAATACACTTATTTTAACAAATTAAAATATGATCATACCTAGTTTATTATTTATTTAATTATGACAGTTTGACTTTGCTTAGATAAAAGTCTTGTCACTTAACAGAAATAATGTACAGTATAGGATATAAAGTCATTGTGCAGTGGAAAAAGAATTAATATTGTGTATGACTCCCATGAGCTTGGAGGACTGCATCCATACATCTCTGCAATGACAAGAATAACTTAATAAAGTCACCTGGAATGGCGAAGAATGAGTTCTTGCAGGACGCCCAAAGTTCATCAAGATTCTTTAGATTCATCTTCAATGCCTCCTCCATCTTACCCCAAACATGCTCAATAATGTTCATGTCTGGTGACTGGGCTGGCTAATCCTGGAGCACCTTGACCTTCTTTGCTTTCAAAAACTTTGATGTTGAGGCTGAAGTATGAGAAGGAGTGCTATCAGGCTAAAGATTTTGCCCTCTCCTGTGGCTTGTAATGTCATGCCCAGCACAAATGTCTTGATACCTCAGGCTGTTAATGTTGCCATCCACTCTGCAGATCTCTCGTACGCCCCCATACTGAATGTAACCCCAAACCACGATTTTTCCTTCACCAAACTTGACTGATTTCTCTGAGAATCTTGAGTCCATGCGGGTTCCAGTAGGTCTTCTGCAGTATCTGTAATGATTGGGATGCAGTTCAACAGATGATTTATCAGAAAAATCTACCTTCTGACACTTTTCCAAATGATCAGCTAGAAGTCAAGTTATTGTTTGTTGCTCTTACAATTGGGTTCAACGTCAAAGACTTTTGTTAAGTAATGTAGATGAGCAGGAGGGCAGGCTTCAAATGGCGTTGTACTATATAGGGCTACAATTGTCACTGGTATTACTGAGCAAATCTAACGGTTTACAGTTTTGTATTTTTAAAATTGTAAAATTGTCATTTTTAAATGATTAATTTCTACATTATTAATACATCTTAATGTTCACAGTTTATTTGATGATGAATGTGAAAGAGAAGTGATTCTGCTGATGATCAAACCAAATCTAAAATAAACCCACAGATCGTAAGAAAACATGCTGTGGTCATTTTCATGGCTCACAGAAGCACTGCTGAATTGCTCTCATTTTATGTGTGTGTGTGTGTCCTTGTCACTAAATGTCCTCAACTGGTGGTGAGATGGATATACATGTGGTTTCAACCACACATACACACGTGCACAACATATTAACCAACTCAGCATATTTACAGAAAGATGCTTTTTTAGATGTAGTCGCTTCTACTTTCAGAAGCTAAAACCATGCTAACTAGCCAAAGCTTGACCTTTTGACACTCTTGGAATTAATGGAAAACTAGCCAGTTGGATTGCAACCTGCAATAAGCGGCACATGGACAAGACGGATGAGCACTGAAAAGATTCAGTCTGCAAACAGAGAACTATCCTTCACTTGTTTTGTCATTCATCTCATCCTGTTTTGAAAAGTGAATTTTTTTTTCATCATGCAATTTTTTTTTCATGCAAGTGAAGTGTTCGTTTGTTTTCCTCTTTTTCCCTCTTCAAAGACTTAAACCAGATGTTCATGTGCGTTTTGTTCACAAGATGCTTCAAAACGAGATGGAAATATTGAAGTGCCAGTGAGAGTGTTCTTTATAAACACTTCAAATGTTTCAGTAACTATGTTTCTTGCTCATGAGTGCCACAAATATTCAGCTAATCTACTGTGGAATTAAATTATCATTTAAAAAACGATTTAAAGTCCCATAGATGTACTGGACATAGTGTTGTCCTCCTACTTCGAAAACTAATAATTATTTTCATTAAAGACAGCCATAGTAACACAGAGACATAAACAAAAAAGCTTATATTATTCACTAGTGTAAAATTGAATCAAATAATCGTATAGTATTTGTCCAAATGTAACAGTATTTAACTAGAACTTGACTTTAAATTTCTTGCATATAGCATATATATATATATATATATATATACACACACCACTCAAAGTATAATATGTAGGTTTACTACATAGTATTAATCCATACTAATCCATATATTAGTAATTTTCTTGCATTGAGATACAGTTTTCAGAATAAAATTATAAATATTAGATAAAGTTGATCTTGGGCGACGCAGTGGGGCAGTAGGTAGTGCTGTCGCCTCACAGCAAGAAGGTTGCTGGTTTGAGCCTCGGCCTGGTCAGTTAATGTTTCTGTGTGGAGTTTGCATGTTCTCCCTGCGTTCGCGTGGGTTTCCTCCGGGTGCTCCGGTTTGCCCCACAAGTCCAAAGACATGCCGTACAGGTGAATTGCGTAAACTAAATTGTCTGTAGTGCATCTGTGTGAATGAGAGTGTATGGATGTTTCCCAGAGATGGGTTGCGGCTGGAAGGGCATTCGCTGCGTAAAACATATGCTGGATTAGTTGGCGGTTCATACCGCTGTGGCAACCCCGGATTAATAAAGGGACTAAGCCGAAAAGAAAAATGAATGACAGAATAAAGTTGATCATTTTGAATAAAACAATAGTAAATAATCATTGCAATTATAATGAAAAAAATCATTACCATAAATATATAAACATAATGATATACTTGGTGTTGTTATTTATTATATATAATCATTACGTATAAAAAATGTACAGCACTGTTCTTCATAGATTTGTCATTAATCATCTATTAATATATTGTATATTAATATAAACATTTATAGACTATAGACATTACATGTTGCAAACAATAATGATAAATTATTAATGTTATACTTATTAAAGTGTTTTTAATATAATTAGAATTTATAGCAATTTCATAACAACATAGCAAAAATAAATTATTATCCCCTAATAATTCTGATTATTATCAGAATTATTAGCCCCCTTTGAACTTTTTTTTTTCTTTATATTTCCCAAATGATGTTTAACAGAGCAAGGACATTTTTACAGTATGTATGATAATATTTTTTCTTCTGGAGAAAGCCTTGTTTGTTTTAATTTTAAAAAAAAAAGAATAAAAGCAGTTTTAATTTTTTTAAAGACCATTTTAAGGTCAAATTTATTAGCTCCTTTTAGCTATATTTTGTCTATAGTCTACAGATCAAACCATCATTATACAATAACTTGCCTAATTACCTTAACCTGCCTAGTTAACCTAATAATTCTATTTAAGCCTTTAAATGTCACTTTAAGCTGTATAGTAGTGTCTTGAAAAATATTGAGTCAAATATTATTTACTGTCATCATGGCAAAGATAAAATAAATGAGTTATTATAATTGTGTTATTAAAACTAGAAAACTTTAGAAATGTGTTGAAAATTTTTTTTTTTTAAAAACTTCTCTCCATTAAACAGAAATTGGGGGAAAAATAAACAGGGGGTCTAATAATTCTGGCTTTGACTGTATCTATAATGCATGCATAACTAAGAGCATTAATTATTTTTTTTCATCAAAATTTACAAAATAATAATAATAAATAATATTAACAACAAGATTACCATCAACAGTTTATAATAATAATAATAAAAATAATAATAAAACATTAACAATACAATGATAAAATAATAATAATGTTATATATTAATAATACTACTACTAATAATAATAATTTTGATTTGCATCATACATATAACAATTTCTATAATAACAATACTTAATAATAATAATAATAATAATAATAATAATAATAATAATAATAATA
>CAIGQZ010001834.1:319764-378174 GCA_903798205.1 Danio tinwini | reverse complement strand
AATAATAATAATAATAATAATAATAATAATAATAATAATAATAATAAGAGTTATTATTGTTATTATTCTGATTATTATTATACAATTTATTATTATTCCAATTGTTATAATTATTTATTTGTATAATAATAATAATAATAATATATTATAATTTATTCATTCATTCATTCATTTTCTTGTCGGCTTAGTCCCTTTATTAATCTGGGGTTGCCACAGCGGAATGAACCGCCAACTTATCCAGCACGATTTTACGCAGCGGATGCCCTTCCAGCCACAACCCGTCTCTGGGAAACATCCACACGCGCATTCACACTCATACACTACGGACAATTTAGCCTACCCAACTCACCTGTACCGCATGTCTTTGGACTGTGGGGGAAACCAGAGCACCCGGAGGAAATCCACGCGAACGCAGGGAGAACATGCAAACTCCACACAGAAACGTTAACTGACCCAACCCAGCCGAGGTTCGAACCTGTGACCCAGCGACGTTCTTGCGATGAGGCGACAGCAGTAATAATAATAATAATAATAATAATAATAAATTATTATAACTATTGTTATCATTAGTATTATACTACAAATAATAATTATTATTATTATAAGAATTTATTAATATTAATAATAATAATAATATAAGGATGGTTTGTATCATAATTATAATTATTATGAATAATGAAAATGTCTATATTAATAATGCTTATAATTATTAATACTACTACTACTAATAAAAATAATAATTAATAATAATAACATTATAAATTATTATTGTTGTTGTTGTTATTGTTTTTATTATTATTATTAGTAGTAGTAGTATTGTTAACAATTTGCATAATCACTTTAAGGGTATGAACTGTGGGTAATGTAGGTTAACATGACAAATGGTGTCCTGCCTCTGATTTTCCGAATGCCCCATAAAGTAAACCATCAGGATCTGAATGTGGGCCTATTAGTACTAAATGAACAGTGCTGGAACAGATGAATAAAGGACAGAACAGGACTGGTATTACCATTACCATCCTGATGAACACAACTCACAATCACCCAGCCAATCAACACACAGACAAGCTCCATCAATCAGGTTTCTCCTCTTTCCTTCTTTCCCCTTGCATTCTTTTTCCAAACGAACCATCTGTCCATCCAGAGGGAATCCCAACATGAGAAGATCAGGGGTATTTCCTCCACAACGCTCCATTCGTCAAGCCTGAGCGCAGCGGGAGAGACACATCGACCTGAAAGAAAAACAGGCTGACTCAATGTTTCCAAAACAATGTCTTGAGCTTCGCCTCCAGCAGAGAAACGGCACACAGAGACACAACGATATTCGCTTTCAACGCTTGATCCGTTTTCATCAATCCAGTGTGATTTGTTGAAGCCAAAGCTCATACTCCGATAGCACATTAATCAAGTACAATAGAAAGATGGGGTAAAGCACTGTTTTTTACTTTTGATGACTAGCAGAAACATGCTAGCTGCTAGTTTAGCTTATATGTAGATATTTCTTGAGGATCTGATGAATGTCAAATGAGAAAGTTTTGTGTAGCCAATGATATTTTATGGTGATAATTGTCTAACGATGTGCAAGCTGACATTATGGAGTTATGGATGTTATAATGAGTGTTAAAAGAATAGTTCACCTAAAAACTTGCTGTTTGTTCAAACTACTTATTAAAAATGAGCTGAACCAACACAAATCTTAAGAGTTTTTTGGGAAAACTTAATTGTTTTATATTAGGGATGAACTGATACCCCTTTTTTTTACTTTGTTTCTGAGTTTTCTCACAATGTTTATAAGTTCTTCTGACCGAGTTCTTTCTTCCAAGGTAATGTGGCACTACTTTCAATGCTGCAAATAGGGAACTGAGACTAAAACTGACAGGCACAATAGATGATTTTGTCAATAAAAGTGAAAACAGTTTAATATAGGCTTCTCTGAAACTATTAATATTTCACTTTAATTATATTTATATTATTGTTTGTGTTTTGGCTCTAAAGCATAGCCTATAAAGCGAACATGTTTTGAAGCAATTCAGGTGTTTTATAATTAAAACAATTTAGTTTGCGTCAAACTGGCAGGAAAATATACATTTGCAATGCATTCAACACAAAGGCTGGTTATTTTACTGGTGATGAGGGATAATAGTGGTATTACAGATTTCATTGAAAATATAGACTAAATATTAAAAAGGAAACAAGTTTGACAACAGCAGATTCTATCAATGTCTTAACGAGTGCCCTTAAATAATGTAGCCTACAGTAGTTTATAGCACGCATACAGTGTTTATTAAGATTGTGTCGTCTGTCGTGTATATGCTGTCTGATCTTTAAAGAAGCTGTAAACAGACAATGATGTTCAGCTCTGACGAGGTGCTTTTATTTAGCCTGTAGTCTATTATATATTAGTTTAGCTTTTTCACATATAAAGCTGCATTACATAAAATATCTTACATTTTTTATTTTTATGGTTAATATATAAAGTGGGCGATAGCTTGTTTTGCTGTGATCATTATGCAAGGTTCATATTGCATATTCGGTTTATTCTTCAGTAGTCTATAGATTTGTTAATATTGTATTTTATAAATTAACTGTTTATAAGGATTAAGCTAATAATATATAATACATTAATTAATACATTAAGACATTGAATTCAGGTAGGACAACATCCACGTAATGAAATACTGTTGAGTGGTAACGGCCTTTCATGTACAATGAGTGAGAGTATTTTAAGCAAGTATCGACCCGATACTTGATACTGGTATCAGTGCATCCCTATTTTATGTTCAATCCTCGATCTCAATCAATCGATTTGTGTTGGGACTACATGAATGAATTTTTTGCAACTCTAAAATGCTGAGTTCCACGCAATTTCTTCATGCTGCAACCCAGTACTGGGAAACATCTATAAACGCTCTCATTCACACACACACACACACATACACTGCGGCCAATTTAGTTTATTCAATTCACCTATTGCAGATGTCCTTGGACTATGGGGGAAAACCGGAGCACCCGGAGGAAACCAACACAAAGACAGAAAGAACAATAGAAACTCCACACAGAAATGTAAACTGGTTCAGCCAGGACTCAAACCATCAACCTTCTTGCTGTGAGGCAACAGTGCTAACCACTGAGCCACTGTGACGCCCAGTGCAACAAATTCTGTTTTCTGAATCAAAGTTTCAAAAAGGCCATACCAGTTTCAAAATACAAAAAACGTGTAGCTTGTCAGCTAACAAAAGACAACTGTGTCCAGAAAGATCATTTGGTGACTTTGGTTCCAAACTAAACAAAATGGCTTCTGACCATCTTTCCACCAGACATTAGAAGACAGACCCAAATTAAACTCTTTCAGCTGACATGTAGGTCAAGAGCTGTCTTTGTAGTTGTTCTTAACGTGTTGTCATTGAAATGACTTCTCAAGGTCTGAAAGCTTGTCAGTGTCCTAATGAAAACATCAGGTACTCAGGAAGTTTACTGCTAGATTCCAGACACCTTGAGCCAACATAAATTTACTTCAGAGATTTAATACAGATATTAAAAGTACTTTTAATATGATTGTAAATTAATTGTTTAAAAGTTTAAATTATAAATGTATCTTTATTTCTATAGCGCAATTACAATGTACATTGTGTTAAAGCAGCTTAACATAGATGGGGCTCTAGTAAACTGAAACTGCTTCAGTCCAGTTGAAACTGAAACAGCTTAATATTACTGATCACAACTCTCTCCTTGACAGGCCTGAAAATTATGTTGGTATTACTGGAACTGCATTGGCTTGGTTGAGGTCTTATCTATCGGAATGTTATCAATTTGTGTCTGATAATGAAGAGACATCATCTCGATCAAAAGTAGACTGTGGGGTACCCCAAGGCTCAGTTCTTGATCCCCTACATCTTACACTATAGTATCTATGCTACCACTAAGCTTTAGGGAAGGTTTAGGGAGGTGGGTGGTTGGGTCAATCAGGGCTTTTGAAAACACTATTGGTTGGGTTTACGAAAGACTTTTGTCAGTCAGTCAGTTGACAGCGGCCTCTGGTGATTTAAACGATAACAGCAGGCGCGAATGGCACTCGCGAGAGAAATTTAAGATTTCAAAAAGCGTAAACAGTGTAAACATTCACAAAATCAAAAACTGCAAAAAAAAAAAAAAATTATGTTCTTCTTGGGACGTATTTGGGGCTCTCTAGGAATATATATATAGTGGTATGTTTTCAGAATGAGCCTGGATAGTTTTTTTGCAGTTTTTGTTTTTGCGAATCCAAAAGAAGCCACTGTGTATGCTTTTTCAGATCTCAAACTTCTCTCATGATGCATTCACACCAGACACAGGAGAAGGAAGTGTCAAGTGTGAGTGATTTACATGTTAAGTCAATGCAAAGACGCGGATAGACATCCTGTAGCGCGATTGGCGTGAATAAAGTGGCGCGAGTTGAGCATTTTCCGTGCTTGATGAGCATATCGCGCAAATTGCTCGAGTTCGAAAAAATGAACTTCGCCTAACACATTCATGTGCATTAACCAATAAGGAGCTTGCTCTTGTGGGGGCGTGATAATGACGTAGTGCCTGTTGTTGGTGTCCCGGGGGAAAATCCTCCTGCTGCTGACACCGACAACAGTTCATCAAACTGGGCTCGGCTCAGTCAGAAGCACCGCTGAAAGCTTCCATCATCTAGTTTAAGTTTCCGAATGAGTTTATCAACTCACGGAACTGGGTGCACCTCTGAATGGATCTAGTGGACTCTGTTTTTCAGCATTTCAATGCTGTATTTCAGCCTTCACAAAGTACATAAACACAGCTATTATCTTAATCAGAGATGGCAAAAGTACACACATCCTTTACTTAAGTAGAAGTACAGATACTCATGTTTAAAACGACACTGGTCAAAGTAGAAGTACTGACTATACTTTTGTACTTAGTTAAAAGTAAAGAAGTACCGCCTCAAAAATAAAAAAAGTAAAAAGTACTTATTTCAACCATAGTCCAAAGATATGCGGTGTAGGTGAATAATAGGTAACTAAGGATAGTGAGTGAAGATAGGTAGGTAACTAGACCTCAAGTCCTATTGATACATTAATATAAACTAATTTACATTTCTAATGTTGATGCAAAATGTTTGTTGCCAATTTTATGATAGTAGCCAAGCAGCATTACACCCTGCAATATTGCTTAACAACACTGTTTAAAAAGGCAACCCATATATCAACATCCTGACGCAAACTCACAGCGTTCATCATGTAGTTTTGCGGCTGTTAGATGAAAAACAACAGCTGCCATTCATGTTCATACAGTACACTCTAAAATAATTCTGTAGGCATGTATGTCTTTATAAATAATGTCTTACATTTTACACTCAATTATGTCCTAAATATATTGATTTTTTTTATTTAGCTAAAATAAATTCTTATTAAATTTGACTGCAAACTATTGTTTTGCATTAGGCTAAAGCTGCTTTATTCTCTTCAAAAAGCACCTCTCATACATAACCCGCTATTTCAGGTATTGTGGTTATTTTATTTAATGGACAAACATTAATTCTGTTACAGTTTTTCTCAGTCACTTTGGTCCATTTCTCAGATCAAAATGGAAATTCGCAAAACTCACTGTTCAATCTTCAGATCATCAGCATGTCACTTGTGCACATCAGAAAAGCAGTTTCTCATTATGAACAAGTTGCAAATGCTTTTGTACATCCATGCAAATTATTATGTGCAATTCTCTGATGTTTCCTATATTATCAGTTGCTTATGTCATGTTGATCAAAATGTATTATTTTGGTCTCTGTCTGAATAGTCTCACCCCCACAACATTTAATATCTTGTTCATGACTTAAATCTTTACATGTAAAATGGCTGAACAAGTTGTAAAAATATTTAGTCATAATGTGTTTTTTATACATTACCATTTGACTTTTTTCTAAATCTGTCTACAATTTGTCAATTTCTCCCAGGTGAATCTTGACTTTTTCTAATGAAGGTTTAAAAGATGTTGTCCTATGTTCACAATTTTACGTTTGTTTTTTTCTTTGTGCTATGGGGTGCTGTCTTTTCCTTTCTGTATCAGAATGACATGATCTAGCAACAAATTACAGTACAAACAGCTCCAAATTTTTTGCCATAGTTTACACCAGAACAGCTCTCCAGAGTACAGTTATTGACAACATGACTACTAAGCAATTTGACTGTCTAATCCATACACAATGACACAAGGACTTGTCATTCTGAAGCCACTGACACAGAAATGTAGTTTTGAGAGATGAACTAAGGGTTTTGAGCAGGAGACTGGCTTTTGCAAGTAATCCATGGTGTTTTGCTATTTATACGTGTTGTGCAGAGAACGTCTGGTTACGTCCGTAACCCTCGTTCCCCGAATAAGGGAACGGAGACGTGTGTCTTAAACAGACTTTGGGAGTACTTCAGACGACCAATCGCTTCTGATGATAAGAAAACGGGCCAATGAAATGCCAATTGAATTGGCGGAGCTGAGCTCCACAGCTGTGGCTGATGAGCTCATCAGGGCTATATAAGCCAGCTGCTGGAGTCAGATCCTCAGAATTGCCTGCTGAAGAGCCGATCACTCAGCTCCCAGCTGGAGACTTAGGTGCTGTGGCAGTGGAGACACACGTCTCCGTTCCCTTATTCGGGGAACGAGGGTTACGGACGTAACCAGACGTTCCCCTTCATAGGGAACTCCAACGTGTGTCTTAAACAGACTTTGGGAGATGTTCTGGAAAGCGCCACAGCAGCTAAGCCCGTCACGCTCCTGATGTGCAGTTTGCCAAGCAATGCGTGGGCGCACTGACAACACCAAAAGCGCAACCTTCCAACGTCCCCTAGGCCCAAAAATTACCATTACATGGGAATAATACAATTTAGATCGGGGGTCGTAATTGAGCTTTTACCTAGCTAATATAGACTAGGGATTTTAGAGATACGACAGTACGTTGGGAAAGCGTGCCAGTCCCCAAAGGGGGAGGACGCTGCGGAGACCACCTGCTACCCGGAGGGGGAGACTTGGTGGTAAGAGAGCATATGGACTAGCCCTATTGAGGGGGAGTGCTACATATGATAAGCTGGTTAGCGGTTAGGGAAGACATGGGTCCGCCTGAATAGGGGGAACACACCATGGTGGATAATGCATATGGCATCACCTAGACAGGGGAATGCACATAGCTGGCACCGAACCTCAGTATGCGGGTAGACCAGATGGGCGTACCAGACTACACACTGAGCCAAGCACTCGACTCCTCCGCTGAGTCAGGTGCTGGGGGCCTCGGAGGAATTCTCTAGGGTTCGCCTGAAAAGGGAAACTTACTAGTAGAATAGAAAATGCGCACGCATCTCCGGGTTAGGGAGCCTGGCGCAGCAAGCGTTTATTGACACCGAGCTTAATTTCCTCTCGATTGACTGGGGTAACCAGTAACCAGGAGGAAAGTGACTCCACTCGAGAAATAATCTCGATAATGTGTTAGGTGTCGCCCAGCCAGCAGCTCGACATGATCTGTTAAGAGGCGCTGAGTACTCACGCCGAAAAGGAGGCACCGCTTATTATATTATTATTATTATTATTATTAAGTGTGCTCTCTCTCCCGGGGAACACAGCTCGCCCTGGCACATGAAGCGAGGGTGATGGCATAAATTAAAAAATGGACCAACCTCTATTTTAATACAGCACTTCCCTTCTGCTGATCATAACAGAAAAGAGCTGCGTATGCTTACATGTCACGTTAAGCGCAGTGCGCGGACATAGCAATGAAAAGGCTGAGTCTGCCTCCTCCGCAGGCAGCGCTTGCAGGCTCACCACCTAATAAAAAAAAAAAAAAAAAAAAGGGGGGTGGTAGAAGCCTTGGCACAAGGTGAACCGAGGTCTCAGGTATTTAAACGTGAGAGTAGGTCGGCCCAATTACTGGCACAATTCGCTGACCGAAAATGCCACCGGAATCTTAACCCTCCTGATACCAGCGCGATCAGCAGAGCTGCCTAAAGGGACAGAACGTATATATACTGATTGAGTGGCTCAAAGGACCTAATCATAACTGCTAGGGCTAGACAGATCCCAAGAGGGTGAGAGAGGGGGCGGGGATGGATTATCATCACGCGCCACGCGCCTCTGAGAAACCGGCTGAAGAGGTTATGCTTTCCCAGCGCGCTACCATCCGCATTAAAAACGCGGATGATCACACGCCAAACCTTCAGTGCGGAGGGAGACAGCCAGCGCTCCAGCTATCCTGAAGGAAGAAAACACAACACTAATCTGGCATGTCCGGGGGTTTTCTCAGAGAGAATTCCCACACAACGAATAGACTCCACTGCAGAACATAGGCATACCTAATAAGGCGCTCTAGCCTGTAGTGACGGTGTTAACTATCACACTGATAAGTCACCTAAGTCCACCGCGCTCTGTCTGGAAACCATCCAAAGAGGCTTCAGAGCCCTGCACGGGTGCCAGGGGGTGCCCGTCCCAGAAAAAGGAAGTGCTTTTTCCGGGGAATTCATCAGGGAGGGCCATCACGAGGAGTGGGAGTTCTGAAAACTCGGGTCCGGTTGGGCCAGAGAGGCGCAACGAGCAAGACCCGCTCCTCGTCTCCCCAACTTTGCACAGTGTAAGTAGTGTCTGTGCGAGCAGGCTCACTGGGGAAAGAACGCATATTGCGTAACCCGGGGCCAGCTGAGAGCCAGCGCCTTTGTGCAGAGCAGAAAAGGCAGCCAGCGAAGGGCCGCTCGGGAGAAACAGCAGGATGACCTGGGCTTCTCTGAAGCGTGCCCATAACAGCTGGAACGTGCCGGGGTGGAGTCTCCGTTCTCCTGAAACATAGCAGTCCTGAGAGCTTGTAGCTGGCATGGAGAGCTTGTACAGGATATGAACGGCGCGCAGCTATTTAGCCGCAAGACTCCGGAGGAGCGGATGGCGAGCGAACTGAGACATGCTGAGGTGGCGAACACCGCCCGAACGGTTGATGTATGCCATCGCAGCCGTGCTGGCCGTCCTAACCAACACGCGTTTCCCCTCCCGCTTCGGTAGTGACCGGCGGAGAGTGAAAAACAATGCCAACAGCTCCAGGCAGTTGAAATGCCAATGCAACCTGGGTCCGGTTTACGAACCTGCAGCTGCATGCTCGATACACACAGCCCGCCAGCCCATACTGGAAACATCTGTCAAGATGACAGCATCACTGGATACTTGTTCTAAGGGCACTCAGGCCCGTAGAAGGCAAGATCCATCCAGGGGCTGAAGGTGCGGAGACACAGCGTGGTGACGTAAACCCGGTGCCTCTCCGCGTGCCATGCCCATCTGGGGACCCGATCGCGAAGCCAGCGCTGAATTAGTCTCATATGAACAATTGAGCAGCGTGATAGCGGCTACAAATGTCATATGCCCCAGGAGCCTCTGAATAATTTCAGTGAGACCAATATAACTGCCGAATTAATCAGACAGGACAGCGCTAGCCCAGCGCGCTAAGAGCGCACCGTGATGCAGACCGAGTCCAGCTCCAACCCGAGATGAGAGAAGCTCTGCCCGGGGGAGAGCCCGCTCATACTCGGTTGACCCAAAACCCAAACAGGCTGAGGTGCCGGAGCACCAGGTCCCTGTGCATAATCGATCAGTTCAGAGATCTAAAAATAGTCAATGAATAATCAAAAAAAATGCAGATGCGCGTGCGCTAAAGACGCACAGGGCATCCTCCACGCATGGAAACAGGGACAGCCCGAATGGGAGGACTGTTGCCACCCTGTTCGGCCCCCCGTCGAACACCGGAAAAAATCACAGTATAAGGAGGGAGAGAGCGAGACATGGAGCGAGCGTTCTTCAGGTCTATAGCTGCAACCAATCCCACGGACGGACGCACTGGGGGATGCGTTTCTGCATGAGCATCTTGATAGACATCCTGAACAGATGACAGATCAAAACACGCAGATAGGATTGGTATAACCCACCGCTTTCTGGATACGATGAAGGGGGGCGTAACCCGCTCTTCATCTCGGCTGGAGGACTGGCTTGATTATATCCTTCGCCAGGAGGATAATAATCTTCTCACGCGAGACAGGGAGTGGCATAGCGATGATCGCTTAAATACACACTCGTGCACTCGGGAGGCCAACAGCGAATTGAAACGCATAGCCGAGTCTGACCGTCCCCCTGAGCTACTGCGCGGGCTGAGCAGCGCTAACCAGACTGACAGAGCCCGCTAACTAGCAGCATACCCGGAACGATCGCTGACGTACCCGCGGAGGGGCAGCTTCGGGATGGGGAGTGCTCATCCCGGGAAGCAGAGCGTCCCGAGGAAGAGGTGAAAATAAGAGATTGACTCTTACCTTACTCCCAGGATCCCGCGGAGTGGCTGGAGGTGCGAGAAAGGAGCTCATCCTCTGGCGCCCTCAAGCCTGTGGCGAAATGCACCAAAGCTGAGAGCTGGAAGGCAGTGCGTCCCATGCTGGCAGCAATTGGGCTTCCACACCCAGAGGGAGGAAAAGCCGCTCTTTTCGGATCGCTACTCATTATACATTCGCGGGGGAGCCCCGGCCTCCACCGGGGAAAGAACGGTTCTCCTCCTCTCCAAGTGGCCCGCCTCAGGTTCGCTTCGCAGTCCAGTTATTGGACTTAACGGCGACCTGTGACGGGAGCGTCAACTCCCCGCGGGCGGGAAGAGCGCACTCGGCGAGGAGCAGCCAGTGCGGACAGGTCTGATGGGGAGAGCCCACCAAGAGATGACCTGCTCCATCGCGCACGGCTGATCTTTCACCACTGAGGATTCCTGGGTAAAATCCCCGATGGTGTCGCCGAGAAGGCCTGCCTGGGATATGGGCACACTAAGAAAGCGTACTTTGTCAGCGCGGCGCATATCTACAGGGCAAGCCAGGGTGGCATTTCCGGACCACTATGTGGCCATCGTCTTCCCCAGGGCACGGACGGCCGACTTGAATGTCATGAGAGCATAGTCGATCGCCGTGAGATGCTTACGCATAAGCCTGGGGAAGAACCGCCCCTGTGCAGCACAGCCAGGAGGCCGTGGGGCACGGCAGAAGCGGCATGGCCCGCAGCGGTGTGGGCTCTGGCCTTGATAGACACAGATAACCCACCAGCCTTAGACGGGGGTCTCAGCTTACCCCTCCAGGTGGCGGCGCCCACCACCTGAGGAAATAGCTTCGTACCCACTGGCCGCCTCGCCATTAAGGGAGGTGAAGGCGGAAACACACGTGAACCGGGCAGAGAAAAACGCCCTCTATGCCAGCGTGTGCTCACTGTGCGCCCCTGGGAAGAAGGGGACGGGGGCTGGAAGATTAATCTTAGAACAGCCCGCACGTCACACCCTCTAGTCGGTCCGGCGGTGAGACTGGGGGACAAGCCATCTCCAGCCGCACTGCCGAAGCAGCCCAGGAAGCGCAGCTGTTACGTCTGATTCGAGAACCGTGACTGCGCATTGCACCCCGTGGGATGGAAGCGAGCCCAGTCTGTCATCCGAGCATAACAGCTTGCCCTCCGATGTCGCGATGGACCTTTGATCTCCGGTGTCATCAGGCGGAGGCGCGGGCATCCCGGGGGATGAACCGTACAACCGCCTGAAGCTTGGATGGGGCACGCTGTGGAGGAGTGGGGGGTCCGCGGGCCCGGAGGCGACGGATAAACCCCCACTGTGATCCTCAGATCTGCCCGCGTGCTAACCGCTTTCACGGGGAGCAACGGGGGTGGCCGAAGCCGCGATCTCAGCAATGCAACAACCACGCCCTCGCAGTGAGAGCATAAGCTGTCCGCGGGCACCGCACCGACATGCTGGACCCCCAGACCTGTCATGCGATACCCGTGCCCATCATCCGGAGATAGGAACCACCGCATCCAGAAACGCACAGTCAGAACAGCGTCTTGAAAAAGACGTGTTGATTGACTGTGTTGCTCTCTTAGGAAAATCTCTTTTAGATCACCAGCGAAACGCCCGGAGGACGGGAAACCCAGCCCGCCACTCGCACGTCTTGCTTCCGCACTGGTGAAGGTAAGGCTTCCTTCTCTGGAAGTCAGCTCAGCAGAAGTTGTTCAGCTCACGATCGGCTCTGAAGCAACAATTCTGAGGATCTGACTCCAGCAGCTGGCTTATATAGCCCTGATGAGCTCATCAGCCACAGCTGTGGAGCTCAGCTCCGCCAATTCAATTGGCATTTCATTGGCCCGTTTTCTTATCATCAGAAGCGATTGGTCGTCTGAAGTACTCCCAAAGTCTGTTTAAGACACACGTTGGAGTTCCCTATGAAGGGGAAATGCACTTAGGCCTACTGTTTTGCAAATTCAATTCTGGTCTGAGAAATGTGCCAAAGTGACTGAGAAAAACTGTAATACATTTATTCTATGATAAAAGCAACATACAGGCATGACTACAACCTACAAAACATGTGCATGAGCTTTTTACATGTGATAATTCAGGATCTTTTGCATTATATTTTTATTCAGAAATTGCCCAGTATAGTTACTTTTGTTGTTGTAAAATATTTGTTAAAATTATTAATTGAAGACAACAGTACAGGCCTATATATAATCATATAGCCAATAAAAAACCTATAAAAACTGAAAAACATCATAAATTCTGTATTAGGAAATATGAACTCATCAGAAATAAAGGAAATAAACCGCAATGCATACATTTTTATAAAGTATTTGATTGTTTTAGTACTGAATGTACAAATATTTACAAAAAAAACACTATTTCTCCTGGCATTAGAATGAAAGCCCATGCAGTATGATCGGAAGGTGACAAAAGGCTTAAGTATTTAAACAGCATGTTTTTGAACTGGAAGGTGTATCTCTTGTTTACCTGTGATCCGATCGAGCAAAAGGTGTCTTATTACTCTGTAAACAGGGCTACATCAGTCATGTTAAATTCGTTGACTCCCCCTGCCACATCTATAATATAGATCACACCACCAAACACATGAAAACGAAAGTAACGACCGTGGTTTAAAAAATGTAAGGAGTAGAAAGTACAAAAAAGTTGTCAAAAAATAAGTAGTGGTGTAAAGCACTGATACCAGAAAAATCTAATTAAGTACAGTAACAAAGTATTTGAACTTCGTTACTTCCCATCTCTGACCTTAATAAAATCCATGTTAGCCATTTAGCAATGAAGCTAGAGTCACCGGGCAGACAGAAGCCCTGCCCATCACGCGAATCCGCGTCTGTTGTGAAGTGAATTTGATGCGCGAATGAAGCGAGTGTACTCAAAATGTTCACACGTCTATTTACGCATGCATAATGAGCTTTATCCGCATGGAATGCATCTGATGTGAACACAGCATCTCAAGTGCCATTCGTGCCTGCTGTTCTTGCATAAATCCACCAGAGGCCGCTGTCGTCTGACTGACTGATTGACTGAGTAACCGAAACTCCACCCACCCTCTTCCCTAATCCCAACCGATAGTATTTTCAAAAGCACAGATTGACCCGCGCACCCACTTTCCTAAACCCAACCGACAGTGTTTTCAAAAGCAACCACATTCTCACCCTGTTTTTTACTTTTTTGCTTTGTAGTCAATTTGTAGTGGTCAACTCCTCTAGGCGTCTTAAGTCTGCCAATGTACATGTCGAGCTAACTGGACAAACTGGTAACTTACTGGTAACTTAACTGGTAAACTTTACTTAAAATTCTAATGATTTTTAGCATAAAAGAAAAATCGATAGTTTTGACCCATATAATGTATTTTTTGTCTATTGGCAAATATATACCCATGCAACATGAGACTGGTATTGTAGTCCAAGGTCACATATGTTGGATATGTTGATTTACCTGAATACTTAGCAATAACACTGGTAAGCAAGATTTTTCAAATATTTCCAATGCTATTTCTGCTATACTCTGGGGGAGTCATTTGAGAGCGACTGCATCAGTCATTACCCCTCTTTATTCGCTTGACCTCGCCATTTGGAATGAAGGAACACTTCAGATTCACATGTATTTGGACACCTGTGATTTGAAATTACATTTGAGAAAAGGAATAGTTTCCATCTTGCACTTTGACAAGAACATACACTGTCAATTACCATCATGTGTGTTCAAATCGTTTAGCAAGAAGGCCTCCAGTAACAGCAAAGTTCGTTCCTGTAAAAAAGTCAGTTCTGTTTGCAATGATATGATAAAAAAAGGGCATTGAGTTTCTTTGAGTGTAAAAAAAAAAAAGAAAATCTAACACATGGCACTGAGAATGCTGGAATAGAAATAGTGTGTGCGAGTGAAAGGGAGAGAAATGTAGCAATCAGTTTTAAGACCAGGCTTTGTGTCAAACGTTTTGTTCTGCGCAGGAATTTCCTGAAAGACTTTCTCCATCCAGTGCCCGTGTTGACCCAGCCCTGCCTTCACCTTTAGCAAGGCTCTGCACGCCACATGGCTCCTTTTCCAGTACACAGAGAGCTAAAGTGAAAGAAAAGCTGTTGGAGATGGCTTCACCACCTGTTCCCTGGCCTGGTCCGAAGGCCAAAAGTGGACAGCAATCCTTCACAGGACCTCAGGAGCCAGAAAGAAGAGGATGATGGAGAAGAGCAGCAGGGTACATTACACAAAGAGGTGGGAGTTAGTTCTGAAAGAGTAAAGGAGGTTGCCGTTGTTTCGTCCAAACCCAAAATGCAAATGCAGTATTGATGGTTAAATGCCAAGTGAAGAATCATAACATGTTCTATGGTGCTGCCAACTTCATGCAAGAGGTTGTGAGCTGATGTAACATAACGTATTATAGAGCTACACCAAAAGTAAACATTGGTAGCTATAAAGTACAACAATAAGTGCAATAACAGTGAATTTGCAACAGATAAAATGTGCATAGTGAATAAACTCCCTTACCTGTTATACAGTTTTTAGAATGTTTCTTATATATTCACTTATAAAAATTATCATTTCATATCCAGTTGTAGTCTTTTGAAGTGTTGTTTAACAGAGAGACTTTTTTTCAACGTGAACATGGGGAGAAAATGCAAACTCCATACAAAAATAACAACTGGCCCAGCCGGGCCTCAAACCAGATGACAGTGCTAAGCACTGAGCCATCGTACCACCCCAAAGACTAATTTCTAATAACTAATTCCTTTTGTCTTTGCCATGATGACAGTACATACTATTTTACTAGTTATTTATCAAGAGACTGGTATTGAGTTTGAAGTGCAATTTAAAAGCTTAACCACTTTATTAGGTTAACTATGCAAGTTACTGTAGGTTAATATAAGCAAGTTATTGGATGACAATCAAAAAAACATTATTTCTTAAGGTGGCTAATATTGACCATAAAATTGTTCTAAAATATTTTTTAAAACTGCTGTTATTCCAGTTAAACTAAAACTAATTAAACTTTTTTCAAGAAGTAAACAATATTACAAGAAAGACTTAAAATTTGCTTGCTCTGTAAACAGGGCCAGTACACAAACGTCAAACAACTAGCGCTGATGTAACTCATCTGTGTCGTCACCTTCCTTTGGCTCATGCCTGGTCTTGTCTGGACCGAAAATCTGGGCATAAACACACCAAACAGATGAAAGCTGACTAATTCAAGATCACTTGTTCTGTACCTATGGAAAAAGACGTGTCTTTCCACACTGCGGGGGTCAATGTCTCTTTTCTCATTGAGAACAGCAAACTCTGAACCTTCCTTCGACGCACACATGCAAAGTGTAAAAAAAGCATCATTCAGTACTATTATAACAATACATGTCACTCAACACGAAGGAATTCGCTCATGCAAATATGTCTGATAATCTAATAATTAATATCCATTGCCAATATTTAAAAAATGTAACAAAATTACGGCCGGCCTCCTTGTGTTACTTCTTGACTTAATTTGTTTAATTGCTACTTTACTTCACTACCTCACTCGTTACCAAATAACCAGTCAGAGCTCTCTCTTTAGGCATCATGGTGGCGCAGTTAGATCACGTTCGCCTCACATCAAGAAGGTCGCTGGTTCAAGCCTCAGCTGGGTCAGCTGGCATTTCTGTGTGGAGTTTGCAAGTTCTCCCTGTGTTCGCGTGAGTTTCCTCCTGGTGGTTTCCCCCACAAGTCCAAAGATATGCGGTACAGGTAAATTGGGTAAGCTAAATTGTCTGTAGTTTGTGAATGAGTGTGTATGGATGTTTCTCAGTGATAGGTTGCAGCTGGAAGGGTACTGTATCTGCTGTGTGAAACATATGCTGGATAAGTTGGTGGTTCATTCTACTGTGATGACCCCAGATTAATAAAGGGACTAAGCTGAAAAAAATGAATGAATGAGCTCTCTCTTTAGCTGACGGCCCAATGCAGATTCTACATGCAAAATCAGGACAATGTGCTTTGAGGTTAACCTGACGAAAGTAGACATGTGGAACACAACAAAACAACTAACTGGACCGACGATGACCTACAGATTGATGAAGCCCATTGGCCAACAGTCAGCTTGGTGTGTCCCGGCCTTTAAACATCACGTGGGGAATATTTAAAAAACATAAAAAATTTCACAGGAGGGATAATAACTTTGCCTTCAACTGTAAGTAGCACAAAATAAGACAAGTTCACAAAATAAGGCAAAACAAATAAATCACTTTTGCATGGCCAAAAAACTGTAAATATGACTCTTCACACATATATCTTCTCTTCCTATCAGCATGATGTATTGCCTAAAGAGTCAGCACTGCAACATGCAAGCATTGTATTACCTGTAATACATGCGAGGCAAAAAAAAAAATAGATTTTTGGCACACGAAAGTGCTTTTTGAAGCTTCATACTGTTATAATTGAACCACTGAAGTCACATGAATTCATTCATTCATTTCTTTTTGACTTAGTCCCTCCATTAATCTGGGGTCACCACAGTGGAATGAACCGCCAACTTATCCAGCATATGTTTTACACAGCAGATGCCCTTCCAGCTGCAACCCATCACTGGGAAATGTCCATACTCATTCACACACACTCATACACTACGGTCAATTTTAGCATACCCAATTTACCTATACCACGTCTTTAGACTTGTGGGGGAAACCCCGAGGAAACCCACATAAACACTGGGAGAACATGCAAACTCCACACAGAAATTCCAACTGACCCAGCCGAGGTCCGAATCAGCGACCTTCTTGCTCTGAGGCGAAAGTGCTACCCACTGCGACACCGTGTCGCCCTTGTCACATGGATTGTTTTGGGTAATTATTAACAGAATTTTTCATTTTTGTCAGCATTAAACCAAGTTTGTGATTATATTGTTACGATTATTATCGTTATACATAATGGCTTTTTTATTAAGAGAAAGAAAAAATTGGACGAGACCACCCAGTATGGCTGATAATAATGCATGTTCAATCCTCCCTTCAAAGTATATTGAGCTTTCATTTCTGTTTATATACCTTAAACCTTTACCTTACTTCATGTAACCCATCTTTACCAGTATAATGTAGATTGACCAATGCAGAAAAATGATTTGCATCTCTTGGTTTTTACAGCTGAATCATGTTGTCTCTTCTGATCTATAAAGTTCAACATTTCTGGAAGCAGAAGCCATAGATAATATCTGACATGATTATTGGACTCAAGTTGGACTGAACTGCAACGCTAGAAGTTTCTTAGGTCGCAATAAGAAGGAAAAACACTAAAATATTCTGCAGCAGTTGGAAGATCAGCAGTCCGTGATGAGCCCTCCGAGGTCTGCCGGAGAAAATGTGTCACCTCTCTCGCTCTCCTTCATCTCCCTTTCACTCCTGCCTACCCCAGCATCTGCTCTGGTGGAGATTTTCCTTGGAGCCCAAAACAAAAGAAATAACTAAACCGGCACAGGCTCCAAAAGACATCACTTAATCACGGCTGGAGCGGGATCTTACACCAGGGACCTCGATGGGGACGCCCGTCCAATTCTCTGTCATGTCCAGGCCTTAATTGTTTAAACAGACAAAAGAAGAGAGAAACGAATCCTCTGAATTTCACTCCACCTGATGAGCTCTGTAGTTGCAGGCCATCTTTGTGCCCGCCAATCTGGCTGTCATACAATCAGGCAGTGAGTCAATTGAGCGATTGTAATCTCGACTTTTGCACAAGTAGTGGATTTATGCTTAGGAGTTACCAATTCGGCACTGGTGGAGGTGCAGAAAGGCCTTGGGCCTGGTTACGGTTTCTCCACATATGCTTGTGATTTCAAAACCGCCAGGTTGTTTGTTTCCATGCGATCCCTAATAAAGAAAACAGATTTGCTAAATTGCGCTTCTCTGATCCGGTTCAATTGCGTATTAATCGAGAAACGATACGGTCCGATTGCAGACTTAAGATGGTTGTCTGCAGATCCAATTAGAGCTCTGTCAGTTGGGAAAAGAACAGACGACTGAAACCAAAGAAAGAACAAAGACACCAGCGTAGATTCTCTGTCATCGCGGTTTAGTTTCTGCCTGAGGAACAAGGAGGCTTGAATTCGCTCCCCAACAAGAACATGATGTCCTGTGTTCACAATCAGCGCTTATAATATTAAACGAAAATGTTTTTGATTTCACATTATTTTCACCCTGGTGTTAAGCCCATATATTTAATGAAAACAAAATGTGTATTTTTGTCTTTATTTACTCTATATTTTAGACTTATTTTACTTGCAACCATGACTTGCAATCTGTTAATGCTAGATTGTTCTATAAAACAATACCATAAATCAACATCCTAACTTTAATTGAGCTTTAGTTATAAATATTTATCTTGTTTTTTAAAACTTTAAACATTAACCCTGTTACTATCAAAAAAATGTTAACCCTTAAGGCCGAGACACACCAAACCGGCGCCAAACAACTAGCGCAGATGAAACCCAACTGTGTTGTCGCCTCACGTACAATAGGCTCATGTCTGGTTCCATCTGGTCCAAAAAGCTGGACATGAACACACCAAACGGATAAAAGCCAACAAAAGATATGCCTTTCTGCACCCATGGAGGGCAGTATATGTTTTCTCATTCACATCGAGAAAACGGAACTTCCAGTGTGAAAAAAGAAGGGTTCAGTACCATTATGACAGTAATAGTCACTAACTTCGTGGAGGGATTAGCTCCTGCAAATATGTCTTATACTGTAATAATTCATATCATTTGCAAATATTTGAGAAATGCAGCAAAATTACAGCCGGCCTCTTTGTGTTCCTTCTTAACTTGAATTGTTTACTTGCTGCGTCACTTCACTATGTTACACTCATGCTCTGAATCGATGCTGAATAACCAATCAGGGCTCTCTTCAGCCGATGGCTGACGCCAATTTTACATGCTGAACCAGGCCAACGAGCTCCAAGATTGAACCAACAAGAAACAACATGTGGAACACACCAAACCAAATAGCCAGACAGATGCAGACCAATGGACCAACGGAGCCCAATGGTCAATCTTCAAAAAGGGTATAAACAAAGACCAGCTTCAAGTAAGTGGAACTTGAGCTCCAAGTGGGCTGTACAAACCTCTTGGAGTTTCATTTATTTAATGTCTTGTACATGACACAGAGTCCAACCTATTGTGTTTTATAAATGTTTACACCTAGCCCAACCCTAATTCCAACCTCATAGTAACCTGTTGTATTTTATTAACGTCTACACCTACCGCAAACCTGAACCCAACCTCACAGTAATCTGTTGTGTTTAGTTAACATCTACACCTACCCCAAACCTAAACCCAACCTCATAGTAACCTGTTGTGTTTTATTAACATCTACACCTACCCCAAACCTAAACCCAACCTCATAGTAACCTGCTGTGTTCCATGAACGTCTACACCTACCCGAAACCTAAACCCAACCTCTCAATAACCTGTTGTTACATTAATATTTACTGTTCTTACACCATTGGTGTCAAACTAAATTCCTGCAGTGCCACATCTCTGTACAGTTTAGCTCCAACACACACCTGCTTAATAGTTTCTAGTAGTCTTGAACACCTTGATTAGTTGGATCAGGTGTCTTTAATTAGAGTTAGAGCAAAATCATGCAGAGCTGCGGACCTCCAGGAATCGAGTTTAAGACCTATGGCTGTTTCTCAATTCCAAGAACGCTGAAAACAGACTTGCATTCTTGTGGAGAGCGTTCTTGCTAGGTCACCTCGGAAAAATGAACTCAGGAGATCACAGAAAGCGTCCTCTGAGAAATAAGATGCTGCATTCTTCCTGAAGGTCACGTGAACCCTGCATTTAAACGGAAAACTATTTTATCAATACAGCATTCATTTAACAATTTATAGTTTTTCCCTTTTCGATATATATATATATATATATATATATATATGCACAAAAACCTTACAAGTATACATACTTTGCTCAATACAAATAAGACAGATTGTAATATGAATTTCAGCAAATGAACACCCTTAATGTTGTTATGCCTTTATTAAAATTTTCATGGTAATGTTTACTTTCCTACTCATTTATGGAAACTCCTGAGATAAGTTATGTCTCTGAACTTTAATAATAAATCTATATAAAATGCTGCACTTCCCATTTCCTTTATTTAGCCACAATGACTTCTGGGACCTCTCAAGCGAGTTCGGTGCTCAGGTCTGCATTGGGGCATCCTCGATACCAAGAACACATCCAGGAACTTTCAAATGTCCTCCGTTCTTGCGGTCTTGAGTTTTGGAACTGAACTATGGCGGTTGATGATGACGTTACACTAGAGCACAAGGACGCAAGATCGCTGAAGATTGCATATTGAGAAACAGCCTATAACTCTCCCAACCCTAAACCCAGCCTACTTACAATGTAATCCCTCCCACTGGAGGTCTCCATGCTGCAGTGATACCTACTGTACTTGCGACCATCGGCTTGGTGTTTCCAGACATTTATATGAATTTAAAAAAGCATTATGACATTATTCTTTCATGATGTGAACTATTCAAGAAAGTTACATATCTTGTTTGATGTTTTTAAAGTCAAATGTCAAAATGTATATTACAAAAAGACCATAACACAAACTGAACACTTCAAGAAGATAGTTTTCAGTTTGTTAATATGACAATTACAGTATTAGTCCTGTTACAATCTTATATACTGCTTTCGTCATGAATTGATTCATACATGTTTTTTAATAGGGATGCACCAGAAGAAATTATTCTCATCAAGAACGTATATTGTTGGTTTTTTATACCCCATCAAGAACAAGCTGTAAGTTTGCATATACTGTGTTCACATTTCTTTCTTTTAATGCTGACTGACAATGTTTATGACTCCACATCTACAGGGATGGAGACATACATGCATTTTTCTTATTTTGGGCAAGAAGAGAAAGGAAAAACCACTGATGGTTACATAAGAAGATTGGCCTTGTAATGTAATTACCACTGATAAATGAACTGTGTGCACTGCCTTGCCCCTCTCAGATCAGTCATTTTTTAAGTGAGTTAAAGGTTTTGTTGTTGTTCTGGTTCTACTTTCAAAATCCTGTTCTTAATTAAAGCAATATACCAGTGATCTGGCAATGCATGTAAGAATTAATGCACAGTCTGGGGGTCATTATCACAAAATAACTATAAAGGGCAAAGATGAGGCTGTTTACCAAATAAATAAAAACACTGTAATAAAGTTTTTGTTAAGAATGTTTCAGAATCTGATTTAATTCAAACTTCTTCTGCTAAGAAAAACAGAAGTCAAAAATCATCTACTGTCTACTGACAAACTAATGTAATAAAAAAATCTAAAAAAATTAATTTGCAAATGTTTTATTACAAATGTATGTTATTGTTGTTGTTATTAATATTAACAATATGAATATGAATTATTTATTACTATTATTTTAAATTATTGCTATTATAACTTTAACTAATCCTAATCATTTGAAACTATACATTTTTATTATATAAACATTCATTAATATAAGTTAATAATTTATAACACACATGCATATATAATTATATATACATTCACTGGCCACTTTATTAGGTACCTATGCAACTGCTCGTTAATGAAAATTTCTAATCAGCCAATCACATGCAGCAACTTAGTTACGCATGTAGACAATGGATGATCTGCTGCAGTTCAAACCAAGCATCAGAATGGGGAAGAAAGGTGATTTAAGTGATTTTAAATGTGGCATGGTTGTTGGCGCCAGACGGGCTGAGTATTTCAGAAACTGCTGATCTACTGGGATTTTAATACACAACTATCTTTAGGGTTTACAGAGAATGGTCTGAAACAAAGAAAATATAGAATGGCCAGACTGGTTCCAGCTGATAGAAAGGCAACAATAAATTAAATAATCACTCGTTACAACCGAAGTATGCAGAAGAGCATCTCTGAAAGCACAGCGGAACCTTAAGGTGGATGAGCTACAGCAGCAGAAGACCACATCAGGTGCCACTCCTGTCAGCTAAGAACAGGAAATGGAGGATACAATTCACACAGGCTCACCAAAATTGGACAATAGAAAATTGGAAAAAAGTTGCCTGGTCTGATGAGTCTCGATTTCTGTTGCGACATTTGGATGGTAGGGTTAGAATTTGGCATAAACAACATAAAAGCATGGACCGTCCTTGTATCAACGGTTCAGGCTGGTGGTGGTGGTGTAATGGTGTGCGAGATATTTTCTTGGCACAGTTTGGGCCTATTAGTACCAATTGAGCATTGTGTCAACGCCACAGCCTACCTTAGCATAGTTGCTGACTATGTCCATTCCTTTATTACCCCTGTATACCCGTCTTCTGATGGCTGCTTCGAGCAGGATAATGCACCATGTTACAAAGCATGAATCATCTCAGACTGGTTTCTCGAACATGACAATGAGTTCACTGTACTCAAATGGCCTCCACTGTCACCAGTTCTCAATCCAATAGAGCAATTTTGGGATGTGGTGGAATGGGAGATTTGCATCATGGATGTGCAGCTGACAAATCTGCAGCAACTGCATGATGCTATTATGCCAATATAGACCACAATCTATATAAAGGAATATATAAAGGAATATTTTCAGTACCTTGTTGAATCTATGCTATGAAGGAACAAAGGCTGATCTATACTTCTGTGTCAAGCACACACATATGCTCCGGCACAGCCTGCACGTGGTCGCATAGCCGTGTAATGTAACTACATGTTGCAACGATGCGTAGCGCAAGCTCTGTGATTGGTCAGCTTGGTAGCACTGACAAGTGTGGGCAGGGATGAGAGCCACACGAGTCTGGTAGAGTGAGTGTTTACAAGAATCAAGTCCTATGAAGGAGCTCTAGATGGAAACTGTTGTTTTGTGTTCACCATTAAAGTTGTTGCATGTCCGCCGGTTCCCACCTCAAAATGAGCAAGTTTGAACCACTTGTACATTAAGGTAGCGTTCAGTAAATACACCAGTAAAGAAAGTTGTGAGTGTATATATATTTGTTTGTACGGATGCAAACAACATCGAACACTATTACCACACTATTGCGAAAAAAAACATATGACGCTTGTTTCAAAGACCACAAGGGTAAAAAAAATGCATGAGGGGAATGGACCATCAAACAAAAAAGCTTGGCAGGGTGCAAAAAACTCTCAAACTGTTCAATGCAGGATCTCATTTCAGACGCTTCATAGTCATACTGACTACTGGCAAGCAAAAACGCCATGTGCGCAAGAATTCAAAGTCTGGATTTATGAGGCCAGTAGCACTGAGGTGTGAAGGGAAAATGGTTTGTTGATGTTACTGGCCAATCTGATTCATTTAGCCCTCCATCAGTACTCCATCCAAACGTACAGCGAGAGAAATGCTGAATTGAAAGTGAAGGGTGAAGTCTCTCAATGTTAAAGCGCCTTTGTTCAAGTGTTCACTAAGAACGTCATCTTTCATTTGGGATGATCCTGGTACTTCACTGAGTTATGGCAGCCTCTCTCAGGAAGAGCTGACACATTTGGCCAACCCGACTGTCTTTATGTCACCATCAGGAAGAATCATTGGAAGAAATCATCATTCACTACCAAAGCGCATGTCTCACTAACCATGGAAAATTATGTGTTGCTCCAGACAAAGGGTTAAAATGAACCTTGAGATTTAAGACTTATGGTTTGATTGAATGATGTATAAAGGGTACATCAAGCAATATGTTGTAGAAAATCCAATACAGACTTCATTTAGGATCACAGTTGAGTTTTAGGCACTTAGTTTGGGCAAGTCTGAATTAAGGGTAAGACAAACAAAAATCTGTTTATCAATGCATTTCTCTAGCGATTCTGAATGAATTCCCAAAAGTTTAAATCAAATTAATTATCTAGACACAGAAAAATAATAAGCATTGGCAAGCGGATATACTGTAGGTATGCTGCCAAATTCACTTAATTTGGACAAACATACACAAAGTTAAGACTTTTACAGAGGTGTCTTATGTTAGGTGCATAAATCTGTCATGGGATTTCTACTACATATTTTAGTTAAAAAGGTCCTTTACATTACATTTGGCCATGCAAGTCTTAATACAAAACCAGGCTCATTGACAATACGTGCCAGAGCTATATTTGTTAAGAAACGTGAAATACATTGCTCCTGTGACACTTCTATGCAGCTTTTGATGACAAATACACTAGAGGTCAATGTAAGCATTTTTGTAAATCTCAAATATGTTACTGGGCAGCATTTACTGATACATTTAATTTACATTTATCTTATGTGCCCATGAGAAAATGGGGCTTATCATATGCAGAACACCTTGTGATCGACTGACATAATGTCCAATTAACATGGGAGTTCAGCGTCAACGATTGACGGAGGGCATGTCTGAAGTTGGGGCTGACAATCTTTATAGCATAGCATGCTATGAAGATCGCGTCAGCCAATAAAATTTATCAGCAATCGGCTACTGAGTTTGGATATTTGGATAAAGCGATCTGATTGGCTGACGCTTCTGTTGGCATTTGAAAAGTTGAGAAATTCCTAACTTCTGCAGCATGTAACGCCTCTGAAGTGGTGCCGACAGATCCACAATTCAAAGTAACCTCAAAGAAACGTCACCTATTCAAAGTAAATGGGAAGCGCTGATGTCCTGTGTGAATCGGGTGTAAGCTCTTCTCTAAACCAAACGTTAGTGTTTTCAATAGTAATTGTAAAACGAATATCAGATAGTGG
This sequence comes from Danio tinwini, assembly GCA_903798205.1. Classification (NCBI taxonomy): domain Eukaryota; kingdom Metazoa; phylum Chordata; class Actinopteri; order Cypriniformes; family Danionidae; genus Danio; species Danio tinwini. Next base: position 353,163 of record CAIGQZ010001834.1, on the reverse strand, counting down.
TCACATGGTTTTACCTTGATTTTACATTGCTTTTACAGAACCTGTTGTGTAAAACCATCTTTTCCTGAACTCGAACCTGATGGTTCCGCATCCCAAGTACAACACTGTACAAGGCAAGCTGCTGAGCAAACTGACCATGGCAGAAAAGTCTTAAATACAGAGATAAGTGGGTGAGACAAATGCATAAGACAAAAGTGTTTGATTATAAATCATTGATGCTTTTACAGTGTTTTGTCATATTTTCTTAGTGTAACGCAATGAACTGTGCAAAAATAATCCTTTATTCTTTGATAATATGTCCTCCGTAATGTAGCACACATTTCCAGCGAATGTGTGTTGCTTAATACCTGAGGTTTTTTTGCAGTTAGACTGGTCAGCAAATGTTCAACATATGTTGAAATTCCTTCAGCACCATCTGCATTGTTAATATCAAATAACATTGTGTATACAAAGTGTTAAACTGGTGTGCGATACCTTGAGATGTCTGACACGACACTACTTCTCAGGTGTGTGACCTGCTTTAGATATGTAATTTGACATAGCAATGCACATTTAAACAAAGTCTACTTTAACAAGGCTACATTTGTTGGATTGATTGCTAAAATTTGAAATATTAAGAGATTTTAACAGTTTTTGATCATTTGGAATCATACATAAAATATGATGTACTGTACAATGCTACGAGGGAAACAATTTCTCTTTTTGTTTCTACCAGTGTTATATTTATATAAATCATAATAACCAAAGGTTCTTGAGGTCAAAAATTAATGAAACAAAGTAATAGCTAATATTTTTTCAAAACAACACATTGTATATATTGCCTATTTAATGCATTTGATTGCTTACAGACAAGTGGGAAAGAAAAAAAATTGCAGTGAAAATTTGCCTAATGATAACAATAGTCAAAACACATGAAATAATGTGATAAAAAGTATATAAAATACTATTTTGATAAATGAGAAATAAAATTTAAAATGACAAATAAAACTCTCTGGTATTCCACGACATGGACAAAAAAAAAATCCCTGACTTTTAATGTCTGCAATAGACCTTTTAAAATTCCACTATATTCCACGAATTCCATGACCCATGAATACCTGAGCACCCCAACCTTGTATACATATGTGAAGGGAGATGTTTTTCACTCCTGCTCTCAGTCTCAAGAGAGTTTCATAATGAACAGAGCAGATACTGTCACAAAACATCAAACTCAGTTAACAGACCTTTAACAGGACACTTCTCCAGGTACAGCATGTTCTGAGCCTGTGGATACCACTGCAAATCTTTCCAACAGAAACCTTCATCTTATTCCTGTGGAAGCATAATGAAGTCCTGAGTTACAGGTCAATCTACTGAATGGGAGGCCATTTATGAGCTTCACATAAATGTGGGTATAAACAAGTTGATTTCTAGTAGAATTCAGTAAAATTTTATACGTTGCTTCTTATTTTTGGCAAGTTCTATGCTGTAAGAAAATTGCAGGGTTCCATGCAATTCATTCATATTGTCCCAACACAAATTGATTAAGTTGACTTAACAAATTTAAGTAGATTGAATATAAAACAATTAAGTTGTCATAAAAAAATCTCAAAAATTGTTGAGGTAAGTAGTTTAAACGAGCAGCAAAATATATTTCAGTGTATTAACTTGAGTGTAAACTATAGAAGTTTTAACTCTGTATATATTTGATAATAACACTTGTTAATAAGAAAATATTTAATAATTTGATGCTTTGTCTAGATTATGTCAACTGCACCATAAAAATGTGGGTTCCACACAATTACTTTATGTTGTCACAACACAATCCACTCGCTGAGCAGTATAGCTTTAACCTACCAACCTAGCTTTAACATGTAGTTGCCCATCTAGGTACTGACTGGGCGCAGCCCTACTTAGCTTCAGTGGGCAACCATGTGAGTGCTGCAGAGAGCTAACTGCTGAAAATTGTACATTCAAGAAAATAATATCCAGTATTTTAATTAGATTTATTTTTTTTATATTATATTAAAATGTCAACCTTTACATGAATCAATCTTACCTTAGTTTGTCAGTAAGACCACATTAAAATGTCAACTCTATTATTAGGATAGGGGATAACTGAAAGGTTAACAGCTATTTAAAGAGGTGATACTATGCTTTTTTTTTCTCTCAGGTATCCCCAGAAATGTTCAGTTTAAAAACTATAGCATATACTGTAACTCATTACACTTTTTAAATAGAAGCAAAATCATCCAATTTTCAAGAGGTCAAAAGCCTTTACGCCTTTACAACTTGTGCTTCAGATACTCTTGCAACAAAGCAGTTCAAATAATGATGGGTATGTCAGTGATGTTAATTATGGAAGAAAAAAATGAATGTGTCTAACTACATTAGATTTGTTCAACAGCTTCTTTTGGACATGAAAGCAATACAATACTAACACACCTCAACCAGGTCTCATTCCTTGAGTGGGAATTATCAATGTTATCTCACAGCAATTGTTAACATTTTGATTTAGTGGCTAATTCGAATGAAACAGTACAATCTCATCCATACAATTTATTACAATTTGCTTATCCCCCAATGACAGTTGGGTGTAGGGGTGGTTTTGGGTGTCTCCTTTTGAAAATCGTACATTTTTCTATGAACAAACTCATACAAATTAATATGAATTAGCCACTAAACTGACAAAACGTAAAATAGTTACTTTCCTCATGAGATCAGGCTGGAGTTATTTATGTTCAGGGAAATTATGACTATTAAGTTTGCAGAGGTAAGGATGCACATGTTTTTTGTTATGCTCTAACAGCAACCTTACGCACTAAAATAACTTAAAAGTGCAAAAACCCTAACAGGACACCTTGTAACTAATTTAAATAATATTAAATACATTATTTGGCTGCACATTAGACAGTATTTGTGTCACAGATTGTCTAAAATCAACTTAAAAAGTCACCTGGAAAAGGCGGCCGCTTCATCACCCAACATGTGTTTCTTCATATTCATTCTTTCCGAGGAACCGCAAGGCAAAAAATCTCTTGCTTTTCCTTCCTCCATCCTTTCGTCATCTGCCAAAGAAAAGACAGGAGGACAGAGACAGAAAAACCTCAGTAAGCTACTTAAAATAATTCATTATTCGCATGCTAAGCCAGCGCGTCCTTAATAATGGGATGTGCATCACGTTGATACATTCGCTACTCTTCCTTCTGGACCAGATGATTTTTTTTTTAACAAGGTCGTTTAATCGGACATCTGGGGGAGAAATTAAGGTTAAAGTAAAATGCATTTATGGTTGCATAGCAGTATTTCCGGATATATAGCTCTGTCAGCATAAACTTTCATGAATATCTTTCTTCTGTTAAACACAAAACAATATATGCTACCTGACAAAAGTCTTGTTGCCTATCCAAGTTTTAGGAACAACAAATAATAACTTGACTTCTAGTTAATCATTTGGTATCAGAAGTGGCTTTTATAAAAGGCAAAAGCCTCTAGATGATGCTTATTTTACCAAAATAAAATATGATAATGCCTTGATTTTTAATTATTTAATTAGGAAAGTAAGGTCTGACTTTGCTTAGACAAAAAGTCTTGTCACTTAACAGAAATAATGTACAATATAGAATATAAAGTCATGGTGTAGTGAAAAAAGAATTAATATTGTGCATGACTCCCATGAGCTTGGACGACTGCATCCATACATCTCTGCAATGACTCAAATAACAATAATAAAGTCATCTGGAATGGCAAAGAAAGTGTTCTTGCAGGACTCCCAGAGTTCATCAAAATATTTTGGATTCATCTTCAATGCCTGCTCCATCTTACCCCAGACATGCTCAAAAATTTTCATATCTGCTGACTGGGCTGGCCAATCCTGGAGCACCTTGACCTTCTTTGCTTTCAGGCACTTTGATGGAGGCTGAAGTATGAGTGCTATCCTGCAGAAGATTTTGCCCTTTGCTGTGGTTATTTAATGTAATGGGCAGCACAAATGTCTTAAGTACCTCAGGCTGTTGAAGTTGCCATCCACTCTGCAGATCTCTTGTACGCCCCAATACTGAATGTAACCCCAAACCACGATTTCATTTCCTTCACCAAACTTGACTGACTTCTATGAGAATCTTGAGTCCATGCGGGTTCCAATAGTTCTTTTGCAGTATTTGTGATGATTCATCAGAAAAATCTACCTTCTGCCACTTTTCCAAATGATCAACTAGAAATCGAGTTATTATTTGTTGCTCTTACAACTGGGATCATCAACAAGACTTTTGTCAAATAGGGTATAATCACAAAACAATATATAAAATACTATGAAAGTCAACACATGGTTTTCCCCCAGCATTCTTCAGTATATATTATATCTTTGCAATAAACAGAAGAAATAATTTCAAACTGGTTTGTAAAAAGTAAATGATGACAGAATTTTTATTTTTGGATAATTTCTGCTCATTATATTGATTGGGAAATGGGGAAGAAAGGTGACTTTGAATGTGGCATGCTAGTAAAATATCAATGTTGAACTCTCATTTGAATCTACCCAACAGACCTTCTTAAAAATAGTCTCTGCACAACTTTTTTAATAAAGAAAATAAGAAATAACTACACACATTACTGTTTTTCTCTTAGTGAAAATGTTCTTAATTAAAATACTCAAAAAGGTATCCTTACAAATGTCATTGGAAACTACAGTAGATGGAAATGTAGCTGAATGGAAACTTCATTTACCAAAAAAATTATGTCTGAAGTCAGTAGCATTTTAATCCCATTTGATTGTTAGCTATTATGAGACACTTTCTTATCCAAACACTGGAATAAAAATGTATCAGTTCCAGTCTGAATGTACCCAGTTATGTTATAGTAATTCTGCAGTTCTGCATTTCATATTAGTGGGGTTTCAGTTCATTTTTGAAATGCATTATTTTGAAAAACACTCACTATAATATGACTATAATTATATACACTCACTGGCCACTTTAATAAGTACACCTTACCAGTATAAGGTTGGACCCACTTTTGCCTCAAGAACTGCCCTAATCCTTCATGGCATAGATTCAACAAGGTACTAAAAATATTCCTCAGAGATTTTGCTCTATATTAACATGATAGCATCACACAGTTGCTGCAGATTTGTTGGCTGCACATCCATGATGCAAATCTCGATGAAAATGAGTACACTGGTCAAAAAGGGATGGACATTTGCACCCACAGAAATGCCACTCACTGGATATTTTCTCTTTTTCAGACCATTCTCTGTAAACCCTAGAGATGGTTGTGCGTGAAAATCCTGTTGCTGCCATGTGATTGGCTGACTAGAAATTTTTGTTAATGAGCAGTTGGACAGGTGTACCTAATAAAGTGGCCGGTGAGTGTAACGCTGCGGTCACACTGCACATTTCCCCCCATAGACTTCCATTCATACGCATGCAAATGCGTCAGACCGGAAACGCAGGGTCATGCGGCAAGTTTCGCAGATTGCTGCGATGCAAAGTTCAAGCTTGGTGAACTCTGACCTGCGAAATCGCATCACTTGACTGCGTGAGACCAATCTAGGATCAAAACATGACCTCTCTGTACAAAAATTCAAAACATGGAGCAATAGCTTGCTTTTTTTAATGTCTAATCATCTTGAATAATCCCGCCCCTTTTAGCAGCGCCGTACAACAATTTTCGCAAGCTCAAACACTAGTGTGATTGCAGCTTTAATCTCAAGCATTGAAGTCACACATAAAGAGAAACGCTCCAATTACCAAAGTAACCCTCGTTCCCCGAGGGGGGAATGGGAATGCAATGTGGAAATAACTTCCACTATGGGGATTTCGCTCAATAAGCCAATCTTCTGAAAAAGTATGTTAACGGGCCAATGAAATGCCAATGAGTTGGCAGTTTCAGCTTGCGCAGCTGATGCTCATTGCAATCAATTTGGCTATAAGAGCACAGCACATGCAACGCTAAAGCAATCTTTTTTAAGAGACTTTCACCTCAACAGCTATGGGGCAATCATTTTGGCGAAAGAACATTGCATTCCCCTCCCCGTTCCCCTCCCTCTGGGAATGAGGGTTACTTTAGTAACTGGAACGTTCCCCTTCGGGAGGGGAACTTCAATGTTATGTGAAAAAAATCCACTATGGGGAAATGTATGGAAAACGCCATAATGATTGAACCTTATGTTCGCCCCCGATGAGAGGTTTGCCAGGCAAAAGAGAGCGCTAGTGCACTTGCATCACCAGAGCACGGTCTTCTAACGTGTTCTCTGGCCCTTACATATTCTGCTTCAACAGAAAATTTACGGATTTAGATAAAGTTTTTGGGAGTCGCAAAGTGTCTAGATATTTCTAAGAATTTAAATACGACAGCATGTTGGGAAAGCGTTCAGTCCCGATAGAGAGGACACTATGGAGGCCACCTGCTACCTAAGTGGGGAGACTGGTGGCAAGAGAGCATATGTACCAACCCTAAAAAGGGGGAGTACGCATATGAATATAAGATGGGTAGCGGTGAGGGAAAGCACAGTTCTGCCTGTGAGGGGGGACTGTGCCGTGGCAATATAAGCATATGGAATTGCCTAGTGAGGATCGCACATAGCGGGCACCTATACCAAGAAATCGGGCTGACCAGCGGGCAGACCTACAACGTAACGGGCCAGCGTCTGACTCCTCCACTGCGTTAGATGCTGGGGACCTCGGAGGAATATCTGAAGGTTTCGCCAGCGGGGAACTTAACTGACAGAGTGAATGAACACACATATCTCCCTGTTAGGAAAAATGGCGCAGCAAGCGTGTTACAACACCTTTACCGAGTTGTTTCCTCAATCACCAAGGGTTACCTAATACCCTTGAGGTAACCGGCTCCACTCGCAGATTATAAAACCTTGCAAATGTGTTAGGTGTCGCCCAGCCTGCAGCTGTACAGATGTCTGTTAGAGAGGCGCCACGTGCACGCGCCCAAGAGGATGCGATGCTCCGAGTGGAGTGCGCTCGAACTCCTGGGGGACAGGGCTTACCCTGGCTTTGGTAAGCAAGGGAGATGGCATCCAGTATCCAGTGGGCCATCCTGTTTAGATACGGCACTTTCCTTCTGCCGATCACCATAACAGACGAAGAGCTGCTCAGATGATCTGAAGCTCTGAGTGCGGTCCAGATAGATTCGCAAAGCATGAACTGGACAAAGTAATGAAAGGGTCTGGGTCTGCCTCCTTCGGGGTCAGTGCTTGCAGGCTCACTACCTGGTCCTTAAATGATGTGGTAGGAACCATGGGCATATATCCAGGCCAGGGTCTCAAGACAACGTGAGAGTAGTCCGGCCCAAATTCCAGGCACGAGTCACTGACTGAAAATGCCTTCAAGTCCCCTACCCTCTTGATTGAAGCCAACGTGATGAGCAGACCTGTCTTCATGGACAGTAATCTTAAAGATACTAAGTCGAGTGGTTCAAATGGATCTGTACGCATGCTCTTTAGAACGAGATCCCAAGAGGGCATGAGAGGGGGGTGGGCTGGAATAATTCACCTAGCACCTCTGAGGAACCAGATGATGAGGTTATGCCATCCCACGGTGTTGCCAGCCACCGTGTCATGGTGAGCGGAGATGGCAGCCACGTAAACCTTGATTGTGGAGGGCGACAGCCTGCTTTCCAGCTTCACTTGAAGGAAAGAAAGCACAACACCGATCTGGCAAGTTCGGTGGTCTTCTCTGCGAGAAACACACCATTCAGTGAAAAGACTCCACTTCAGGGCATAGGTGCGCCTCGTCGAGAGGGCTCTAGCCTGAGTGATGGTATTAACCACCGCCATTGGTAGGTTACCTAAGTCTTCCTTGTGTCTACGAACCACACATGGAGGTCCAAAGATCGGAGCAAGGGTACCAGATGGTGCCCTGTCCCTGAGAGAGTAGGTCCTCTCTCAAAGGGATCTGCCAGGGGAGGGCCGTCACGAGGAGGGAGAGTTCTGACGAGGGAGAGAGGCGCAACTAGCAAAACCTGCTCCTTGTCCTCCCTGACCTTGCACAGTAACTGCACGAGCAGGCTCACGGGGGGAAACGCATATTTGCACATGCCCCGAGGCCAGTTGTGGGCCAGTGCATCCATGCCCAGAGAGCCCTGAGTCAGGGGAAAAAACTACTGGCAATGAGCGTTCTTGGGGGAAAAGTATGTCGGCTGCTTGGTTGAGCTCGCCTGGAATGTGAATGATGCGCAGCGATTTTAGCCATGTATGACTCCAGAGGAGCAGATGGTGAGCGAGCTGAGACATGCGGCGAAAATGGATACCCCCCATACGGTTGATACGCTACCGCCGCAGTGCTGTCCGTCCTGACCAGCACATGTTGTTGCTCCAGCACCAAACAAAAAAACGGCAGTGAGCAAGGAACACTGCCAACAGCTCTAGGCGATTGATATGGCAATGCAACTGGGTTCCTTTTCACAGGCCCGCAGCTGCATGCCCGCAACACACGGCCCCCCAGCCCGTGCTGGAAGCATCTGTCAAAATGACAATATGACTGGACGACTGTCCTAGAGGCACTCCGGCCTGTAGGAACAAGGGGTAGTTCCAGGGGCTGAGGGAGCAGCGACACAGCGCAGTGACAGTCACTTGTTGTGTGCCCGCGTGCCATGCGGGTCTGGGGACTCGATCGTGAAGCCAGTACTGAAGTGGTCTCATATGGAGTAATCCAAGTGGCGTGACAGCAGCTGCGGATGCCATATGCCCTAGGAGCCTCTGAAAAGATTTCAGTGGGACCACTATTTTGCTGTCAAACTCTCTCAGACAGTTCAGCATTAGCTGAGTGCGTTCTCCAGAGAGGCGCGCTGTCATGGTGAATGAGTCCAGCTCCAACCCGAGAAAAGAGATCTTCTGCTAGGGGGCGAGTTTGCTCTTTTCTCGGTTGACGTGAAGCCCCAACAGGTGGAGGTGCCAGAGCATCTTGTCTCTGTGCATAATAAATTGCTCCAGACAGTGGCTAAAATCAGCCAGTCATCAAGATAATTAAGTATGTGAATGCCTGTGAGCCGAAGGGGCGCTAGGGCCCCCTCCGCAAGCTTGGTGAAGACCAGCGGAGACAGAAAGAGCCTGAAGGGGAGTACTTTGTACTGCCAAGCTCGACCCTCGAACGCAAACCTCAGAAACTGATGGTGGTGTGGAAGAATGGAGACATTAAAGTATGCGTCCTTGAGGTCTATTGCAGCAAACCAATCCCGAGGATGAACGCACCGGAGGATGCTTTTCTGCATGAGCATTTTGAATGGCAGCTTGTGCAGTCAGCGGTTCAAAACACACAGATCTAGGATTGGCTGTGACCCATCGCTCTTTTTTGGGTACGATGAAATACAGACTGTAAATCCCGCTCTCCATCTCGGCTAAAGGGACTGGCTCCATTGCATTCTTAGCCAGGAGGACAGCAATCTCCTCTCACAAGACAGGGGTGGACAAGAGGCTGGCCCTGGTGAAATACACACCCGTGAACTTAGGGGTCTGTCTCAGGAGTGCATCACAATCAGTTTTACCGGACTTAACAGCGCCCTGGGGCAGGGACTGCTGGTTGCCTGGGAGGTGCTGCCGCTTTGGCCGGAGGCGCAGGCAGGGGCGGAGCAGCTATCGTAGACGGGCGCTCTTGGTGACAAGCAGTGGATGTGGATGGTTAGGCTGGGGAAGAGCGGTCTTACATCCTTGCCGATGGCCCATCGTATCCGACTGCACCGCCGTGAATTTCTGGGTGATTTTACCGACTGTGTCGCCGAACAGGCCAGCCTGGGATATAGGGGAGTCAAGAGAGCCAAGATGTCGACTCTGGCATATCTTTTACCAGGTTTAGCCCGAGGTGGCGCTCCTGGACCACTAATGTGGCCATCGTCCTTCCCAGGGCACAAGCAGAGGTTCGTGGAGCTCAGTCGGGTGCAGTGCAAGCTTGAAATAAGGATCGGGTCGGAACCACCCTCGTGCAGCTGGGCCAGCGCGCGCGCATGGACCCTAGCGTGCAGGGTGGAAGCAGCCTGGCCCGCAGCTGTGTGGGCTCTGGCTTGGAGGGAGGCAGAAACCGACACGCCTTGGACGGGTGATGAGGCTGACTCCAGCAAAAGGAGACAACACGCGGGCCTGCAATGGTACTCTCAATCTGGGGAATCGACTTGTACTCCCTGGCTGCTCCACCATCAAGGGTGGTGAGGGTAGAGGCGCATGCAGATCAGGCAGAAAAAGGTGCCCTCCAAGACTGCTAGAGCCCACTGTGCACTTCCGGGAAGAAAGGGATGGGAGGCTAGAAGGTCTTGCCTTTTAATCCTGTACATACACCAATCTAGTCGGTCCGGCCATGGGGCTAGGGGATAAACCTACTCCAGGCCCACGGCTGAAGCAGCCTGGGAAAGCACGGTTATCATGTCTGTTTCTAGATCTGACGCCGCGCTCGCTACCTCAGAAGAAGAGAGCGGAGGGAGGGAATTCTTCATCAGACAATGACAGCCCATCCTCCGATGCAGAGAGGGACATCTAAGCCTCTGTGTCATCAGGTAAGAGGCCAGCCATCGGAGGACAGAGTGCTTCTCTCAATCAAAGCTTGGATGTAGCGCTTGGAGAAGAGAGAGGTCCACAAGACAAGGGCGAAAGATTTACTCCGACTGTAACCCTCAGATCTGCCCGAGTGCCCATCGCAGAGCAGAGAACAACTGGGGTGGTTGGCCCTTTTGCAAGAGCAAGCCGCAATCTTTTCTGCACAGAAGACATGCCACCGCAGTGATGGCATGCACTGCCTGCAAGCACTGCATTAACACGCTGAACCTCCAGACATGAAATGCAGTGCTCGTGCCCATCATCCGAGAACAGAAAACCACCGAATCCAGAAACGCACTGTTGGAGCGACGTCTTGAAAAAAACGCGCTGCACGACTGTGTTGCTCTTTTAGGAAATTTGCAACAATACAAACCGCTCTGGAGGACCGGACCCAAAGAACACCAGGCAAGGGAGAACCACAGGTTGACTGTTTGCCACTACTCATCACACACTCTAGACCGGGAGACTGCTCTCGTTCACTCTCTCTCTGTAGTACAGCTGGAGGAACACTCATTGACTCTCTCAGAAGCTTTGTGAAAGACTCTAAAGCGAAAAATTATGCTTTAGCTTTGCACGTGCTGTGCTCTTATAGCCAAATTGATTGCAACGAGCATCAGCTGCATAAGCTGAAGCTGCCAACTCATTGGCATTTCATTGGCCCGTTTACATACTCTTTCAGATTATTGGCTTTCTGAACGAAATCCCTATAGTGGAAGTTTTTTTTTCACATATACTGAAGTTCCCCTCCCGAAGGGGAACAGGTGAACAGAATGCTTATTAAAAGAATAATTCAACCAAAACTGAAAATTCTGTCATAATTTACTCATCCTTTATTAGTTGCAAACCTGTTTGACTTTCTTCTGTTTCAGATTTTTTTAAAAGAAAGAAGATAACTGGTAACTTCAATGAAATTAGTTTCCCCTACTATGAAAGTCAAGGGTTTTCAGCTTTCTTTAAAGTATTAACAGAATAATCAAATGTATTGATAGTTGTCACATGTCACACCATCAGGGGAACGCCCTCATGGTGGGCAAAACATTACTGTTTCTTGTTAACCGCCAAGTCATGGGCTGTGTGATTTCTCTTTTTTTAGCCAAAAAAACACAGATAATTGTTGGTCAATAAAATACAGCATTACTAAATGATGAGAAGGACATCTGGGCTGTGCTTCTACACAAATTCCTAAATATAAATAGATTAAAAAAAAGCCAGAAAGGAGAAAATTGTGGATTTGTGACAAATGTTATCAAAACTGACCCATAACAAGCTATGGTAACTATAACTGTTAGTACGTTTGTATGCTTTTTATACAGTTTCTATTTTAATTAGCAGGTTAAGCACAATTAAAGTGTAAATTAAAATACAAAGTCAAAATAGAATTGCCAGAAGTGAATACAATTTCCCTACCAGCAAATACTAATCTAAGCAAATCAAACCAACACCAAACACAGAAGCAGACACTTACGAACAATAATGGCATCACTAATGACTAAATTGCTGAGCAATATCCAAAAGATAAATTTAAAAATCATCAAATTGAGCTCTGAGAGGGGCATAACAGGTTTTAAATGACTAGGGGTGCAGTATATGTATTGCAAGTGCCCAAAATAAACAGTTTGTGACCATATCTTTGTTTTGTGTTGTTAATATGTGATCTAAATATTTGTAGCTTGAAACAGATGTAAATATTACCGGTTTGTACTGCATTTCTATGGAGATCCCAGTGTAGCTTCCATCATGGCTCAATTTTTGCTAGGTAGCCTTTGCATAGGTCACGTGACTGAAAACTACTTGAATGTTTTTAGTGAACTATCATTTTAAGCTAGCTTAATAAATATGAAGATGTTTGGCAATAATGAGTGTTTATTTTATTATTTCAGTATGTTTTATCCTTTGACATTTGATAGTCAAAATTTAGTCTTGTTGTGTCAAGCATACAGGTTTTTTTTTTTCTGTTTTTAAATATTAAATGTCTTCTTTAGCAAGACTTAACCTCAATGCCCCAAACAAGCATTTATTAATTACAACTTACCCAGAGCACAAAAATAAATGCAGGTCTCCTGAGGCTCCTGCAACCTCGGTGAACCTCTCTGAGCTGACGGACAGGGCAGTGAAGAATTGAAAACAGTCATGATACAAGATGAAAGCAATTATAATCAGGATGGAATGAACCTCACAGTCATGGCGAAGAGAAGGCCAAACACAGCCACAGTTTTACCATCACGAACTGAAGCAGATGTATTTTAAAGCCATATGTTTTGATGTCACATGCCTGAGATATCCAGAAGTAAGACGTATGCCACTACCTCACTCCCAACTTTTTACATTTTGACAATTTGCCAGTATTCCTTCAACAGAATAGTGTAGTAGTATAAGTATAGTGTTGTATTTGTTGGAATAAACAGAAATTATTTTAGATTAATTCCAAAAATGTTCCTGCTCCACTATTAATGCATTAAAGGGCACCTATTTGACCCCTTTTTCAAGATTTAAGCTAAGTCTTTTGTGTCTCCAGAATGTGTCTGTAAAGTTTCAACTCAAAACACCCATCAGATTATTTATTATGCCTTTTAGAATATAATATATTTGAGCTGTTCAGGCATTTGTAGCTGTTTTTGTTGCCTGTGCCTTTAATGCAAATGAGCTGGTTCTCCCATCCCACCATTCCCATGTGCGTGTCAGAGCCACAGAGATCTCTCTGATGGGTGTAGCCTTCCCCTGATGTGTCTAACATAGACAGACAGCCCAGTGACAACCAGAATAAAGCAGATCTCCCCTACTACAGTACGTACTTTTCCAATTGTTATTTGATGTATTTGTTGTGAAGTTAATTTAAGCCTTTCTGTAATGATGAGCAGATGTGGGGGATACAAGTTAATATCCACTGCTGTATGAATATCTATTATGTTAATGTACAAAATAAACCTGACTTAAGTGCCCTTTAATGCATTGGTTCCCAAAGTGGATGTTGTTGGAGGGTCGCTTGGTGTTTTCCAAAAATCATTTTATTAAACTATTAAGCAGGTCGCACACCAGAAGCGCCGATCGGCGACGCGACGTGTGGCGTTACGCAATTTAGAATCCTAAACAAAGGTTTCTATCAGGGTACACACACCGGCGCTGCAAGTCGACGGCTGTCCACGGCGCCCAGCCACGACTTGGGACACTGTTCATATTTCTGCTGCGCAGAACCTCGGCTCGTTCCTGCTGCTCCAATCACTATTCTCCCTCACCATCCACCTCTCACCACCAGAGATGGCAAAAGTACACACATCTTTTACTTAAGTAGAAGTACAGATACTCATGTTTAAAACGACACTGGTCAAAGTAGAAGTACTGACTGCACTTTTGTACTTAAGTAAAAGTAAAGAAGTACCACCTCAAAAATGTACAAAAGTAAAAAAGTAAAAAGTACTTTTTTAATTCTTTAAAAAAGTAAAGGAAAACAAACTCCCGAGTGTGTACTTTATAAAGTCATTCACATCATCCTGGCTATGCTGTTTCACTGTCTTAACAATAAAATGAAAACATTATGTGAGGAACTGCCTATTTTCATTTTGATATTATTAGCAAATTAACAGACATCAGAAATGTTGAGGCATCAGGTGGCTTCATAATATGAACGTCATCTTCATGCATATTTATAACAAAACGGAGCCTATAACATTACTACCTCCTTTCATTTTCATTGAAAATATGAAACATACCCTTTCTTACAATGAATATCAGTTTTAATAATTAATAATGGCCATTATAAAAGTATAACGCACAATAAGTTTATGCAATAAAGAAAATAAAAGCAAGCGATCAGTCAATGTGCAGAATCGTGTCCGCGGTTACATTAATTAGGATATTAACATAACTTATCTTTGCAATCAGCCAAAGCATGTTACCTGAGAACAAGTAATAGATTTAAAAGACTAAAGTCAGGGAGTATGTAGTTAGATATAGACAACAAGATGAATTAAATATAACGTTTAACTAATATAGTGAGATTAGATCCAGCGGGAGATCCTTGATGAACAGTCCGACGAGGACAGCTCTCATATGGGTATGCGCTTAAAGCACGCTGCAGTGCATGCCAGATCACGTGATGTGCGTTTTCACTGTTTTAGTGTAGACAGGGAGCTGTTCAGAAATGCTGGGTAAAACACTAGTGTGAATGAGGATCGTTTTCATTCTAAAATGCCATTTTAAAACTAAAACGTACTAGTGTAAACAGGGCCTAAGTGTGTGTGTGAATGTGAGTGTGTATAGGTGTTTCCCAGTACTTGGCTGCAGCTGGAAGGGTATCCGCTGTGAAAAACATATGCTGGAATAATTGGTGGTTCATTCTGCTGTGGCAACCCCTGATAAATCAGGGACTAATCTGAAGGATAGTGAGTAAGGATAGGTAGGTAACTAGACCTCACGTCCTACTGATACATTAATATAAACTAATTTACATTTCCAATTTTTATGTAAAATGTTTGTTGCCAATTTTATGATAGTAGCCAAGCAACATCAAACCCTGCAAAATAGCTTAACTACACTGCTTAAAAAGGTGACCCATGTATCATCATCCTGACACAAACTCACAGCGTTCATCATGTAGTTTTGCGGCTGTTAAATCAAAAACAACAGCTGCCATTCATGTTCATACACTCTAAAATTATTCTGTAGGCCTGTATGTCTTTATAAATAATGTTTTACATTTTACACTGAATTCTGTCCTAAATATATAGATTTTTTTAGTTTTGCTGCTAGATTTTTTTTCTTTTGCTTATCAAATTTGACTGCAAACTATTTTTTTGCATTAGGCTAAAGCTGCTTTATTCTCTTCAAAGAGCACCTCTCATACATAACCCGCTATTTTAGTTTTTTTTTTTTTTTTCAGGTATTGTGGTTATTTTATTTAATGAATAAACATTAATTCTGTTAGTTTTTCTCAGTGGCTTTGGTCCATTTCTCAGATCAGAATTAAAATTCTCAAAACTCACTGTTCAATCTTCAGATAATCAGCATGTCACTTGTGCACATCAGAAAAGCAGTTTCTCATTATGAACAAGTTGCAAATGCTTTTATACATTTATGCAAATGATTATGTGCAATTCTCTTATGTTTCCTAAATTATCAATTGCTTATGTCATGTTGATCAAAATGTATTAGTTTGGTTTCTGTCTGAATAGTCTCACCCCCACAACATTTAATATCTTGTTCATGACCTAAATCTTTACATGTAAAATGGCTGAACAACTTTAGTCATAATGTGTTTTTTATACATTACCATTTGACTCTTTTTTTTCTAAATCTGTCTACAATTTGTCAATTTCTTCCAGGTGAATCTTGACTTTTTCTAATGAAGGTCTAAAAGAGGGATGTCCTATGTTCACATTTTTACTTTTGTCTTTTCTTTGTGTGGTGCTGTCTTTTCCTTTCTGTATCAGAATGACATGATCTGGCAAATAATTACGGTACAAACAGACAAATATTGCCATAGTTTATACCAGAACAGCCCTTCAGAGTACAGTTATTGACAACATGACTATTAAGTAATTTGACTGTCTTATCCATACACATTGACACAAGGACTTGTCATTCTGATGCCACTGATGAACTAAAGGTTTTGAGCAGGAGACTGGCTTTTGCAGGTAATCCATGGTGTTTTGCTATTTATACGTGTTGTTCAGAGAAATGCACTTAAGCCTACTGTTTTGCAAAGTTCAATTCTGGTCTGAGAAATGTGCTTAAGAGACTGAGAAAAACTAATACATTTATTCTATGCTAAAAGCAAAATACACAGGCGTGACTACAACCTACAAAACATGTGCATGAGCTTTTTACATGTGATAAATTCTGAATCTTTTGCATTATATTTTTATTCATAAATTGCCCAGTATAGTTACTTTTGTTGTTGTAAAATGTTTGTTAAAAATTATTAATTGAAGACAGCAGTACAGGCCTATGTAAAATCCTATAGTCAATAAAAAATCAATAAAAACTGAAAAACATCATAAATTCTGTATTAGGAAATATGAAGTCATCAGAAATAAAGGAAATAAACCGCAATGCATACATTTTTATAAAGTATTTGATTGTTTTAGCACTAAATGCACAAATCTTTACAAAAAAGCACTATTTTGCGTGGTATTGCAATGAAAGCCTGTGCAGGATGATTGGAAGGTGACAAAAGGCTTAAGTATTTAAACAGCATGTTTTTGAACTGGAAGGTGTCTCTCTTGTTTACCTGTGATCCGATTGAGCAAAATGTGTCTTATATTACTCTGTAAATAGGGCTACATCAGTCATGTTAAATTCGTTGACTCCCTCTGTCACATCTGCGTAGTCATCCCAGCCTTTCTCAAAGTAATCTTCATAAACTAGCCCATGTACGGTGCGCGATAGCCTTGAAAAAGCAGCATGCAGGTGCGCAATAAGGAAAAATAGATTGATTGCATCTAAAAGGCACTCAAATTATTGCGCAATGACAAAAAAAATATAGATCACACCACCAAACACATGAAAATGAAAGTAACAACCGTGGTTTAAAAAAACATTAAGGAGTAGAAAGTACAGATATTTATGTAAAAATGTAAGAAGTAAAAAGTTGTCAGAAAAATGAGTAGTGGAGTAAGGTACTGATACCAGAAAAATCTACTGAAGTACAGTAACAAAGTATTTATACTTCGTTACTTCCCATCTCTGCTCACCACACATGTGCCCAAACACCCGAGTACTAATTTCTTGTACCTGCACCTGCACCCACAATCACCGCACTCCCTAATTACTAACCTCCTGCACTCATTCTCTGGCCGGAATCAAAGTTGGATGTTTCACCTCACCTTCTCTCCCTCTTCTTCTTCCACGGATGTCTCTCCTTGCCTATGGATTGCAATACAATTGAACAAGGAAAGTGACTAAAGCTTATCTGTGTCTAACTGAAGATCTGATGTTTACCTTGTGAATTGTTTATGAGATCGCTCACTCTCAGCTACAGTACATCTGCTTCATCCTTCTGAATCAGCTGCATTGTTTTGAAATAAAACCCTTAAAAGATAACTAACCTGTCTTCCTTGTGTGAACATGAAATTATTCAATTCATCTTTATTTCTATAGCGCTTTTTCAATGTAGATTGTGTCAAAGCAGCTTCACATGTGTGGTTAACCTCACAAAATGGTCCCCTCATGCGCAAGGTAATTCGACGATAGGCTTAACTACATACACAATGCAAAGTAACGTTAAACATGAATTGAATATGACCCAATACAATAAGTTATTTAACATTAAACTAACCTGCAATTGTCTGTGCTTCGTCTTCACGAGCGTATTCCAACTTCTTCGAGTCCTTCAAGAAGATCCTCTGTCGGAAACGTCAGTACAGCAGTGAAACAGCTAGGTTAAAGGAGAATAACCGTCGAACGTAATCTGCTCGCATTATAAATGCACAGCACGGGCAAAAATCCTATTGGACAACACAAATTCAAATTTGCCGGCTGCTAATGTTAAGCGAAGTTTAATGGATAATATCCCGCTCCAGACCCGCAAAAAAAATCTCATCTAATGTGTCACAAAATGTATTTTTTAAAGTATTTCAGGCGAGAATGTAGTTGTTTTAAACTTGAATCGTCAGTTTATTTACAAAGATAGCACGTCTTTGAAGATGTGCTTCAGTGAATGCGGACTCAGTCAGCGGGAGCTTCGTGTTTCTCTCCCCCGCCGACAGCAGCTTTACTTTGGCTAGTCCATCTTGGATATGCCGCAGGATTCAATCTCCCCTTTGTGGTTAAAACATGATATTTAATACATCTTGTGTATTTCTAACGGCCAGTTTTTGGTCTTTTGAATCTATTATTTGTTCTCAGTTGTATTTTGGCAGTGTTATTTTGTTACGTTTTATAATAGTTTTATTTATTTATTAACAAATAAAGGGCCCAAACATGGACCCTTTGACAGTTTCGAACATATTTTTTTACCCTTAAATGGTACATACAAGTATCTTAAGGTGCTACTTTGAACCATTGAGGGTACAACTTTACCATTTGTACCCCAAGTGTTCACAAATGGACCCCAACCGTACCCTTTTTTCTGACAGTGTGGTGTATGTCTATACCACAATCTTTTGCACTTGTAGTGTTAAAGGAAAATCACATCATATTGCACCGTGCAACCACACTGTCAACGTGCCGTCGTTAACACTGTATATTGTTAATTCAACATTTTTGAAGTTACTGACATTTAACACTGCATTTTTTACACAGTCGATTTTACTATGTACAGTACAGTATGCTGTCACATTCATTAACAAAGACTTTTAAATAGTTAAATATATACAGTGCACACTTTACTACAGTATGGTTCGAAACATTATAGTGTTTACTGTTCTAGAAGTATTAAAGGTGAATACCTATAGTACTTTCTCAACTGGGAAGTCTTTAAGCTGAGAGGTTTCTCAATGAAAACAGTAGAGTTTACTGCACATTGAAAAAAGATGTCAAATAAGGTCAAATGGGAGTGTATATGTGTTGAGACGTTAGACACATTAGAACTTTTATTTACAAGAAGTTTTTTCTATTCATTCTGAAACCATATATGACCTCCTAGCACTAGCGCACTTGCTTTATGCTTTTGTTTCTTGATTCAGCTTCTCATGTTTATACCTGTCAGAGTAAATCTGCTGCAGAAACCACACTGGCTTAAATCCTGCCATCTGATTCCCTCCACATCAAGACTCCAGCTCATCAGAGCGCTGAGACGCCATTGAAAAAGACTAGAAAACGGAAATACAGGAACCACAGTGTCATTGGGGGAACAGCCAAAATGTTTGTTGAGTTTCCATTTGCATGTCAGGCAGCAATTTTCCCAATTAATCGCTTTAAATGACTATGCTTTTAATCAGAGTCTTGATGTTGCGGCTTTGGCCTCGAGATCTTTTAAGACCACATTAATGTGACGGTGGTGTAGGTCTCATTACTCAGTGTCTTGGTCTGATCTAGGTCTCGGCTTATGGTTTCGGACAAGACCACAGTCAAATTCCAGCATATTAAAGGTGAAAATTACCTCAACCGCAAGTCAGCAGGGTATCTTCATCATTCAGCAGACCTTTCATTGTGAAGCTTAAAATCCTCTTGATTTAAGTCACTGCATGCTTCTATGTCTTTTTTACTCTGTGACCCAGTTTTAGGCTCCAAACTCCATGCAACCAGTTCAGTTGTGATACTTTTGATGCTGTACAGACTTCAGAATCTTCAGGATTACTATTTTAAGGTCAATATTTCAATAAAGGTTGATATTTCAAGCAAAAAGAAGGATGCCCTTCCAGCCACAACCCATCTCTGGGAAACATCCACACACTCATTCACACTCATACACTATGGACAATTTAGCCTACCCAATTTACCTGTACCGCATGTCTTTGGACTGTGGGGGAAACCGGAGCACCTGGAGGAAACCCACGCAAACACAGGGAGAACATGCAAACTCCACACAGAAACGCCAACTGACCCAGCCGAGGCTCGAACCAGTTACCTTCTTGCTGTGAGGCGACAACACTACCTACTGCGCCACTGCGTCGCCCAAAAAGAAGTAACTTATTAAAAAAGATTTTTAATACTTGTTCAAACTACTTACAACAACACAATGTGTGAGATTTTTCTTAATTACTTTTTCTAAACTACTTAAATTTGCTAAGTTAACTTCAATTTGTGTTAGGACACATTTGCATTTTTTACAGTTTTGGTAAAGTTAGGATGTTTGTTGAAAAAACATCCCAGGCTTATTGTAAACACAATCTTTTTGCGAAACAAAATCCATTGCACTAATTACGTTTCATTGCATATTTCTGATGACAAATTCACTAGAGGGCGCCATTTACATTTTTGCAAGTCTGAAATTCGTTTCCCAGTGTACCCTTTGTTGTACATTTCAGATACACATTCTTCTTGTTTAGGTCCACGAGAAGGCAGACCTTGTCGGATCACCTAGTAAACCACTGAGCTAAACCCTTCCCTAAACCCAACCAATAGTGTTTTTTAAAAGCAAACGTAAATAAAAGTAGAGCACTAGTTTTACCTTGATTTTACATTGTTTACATTGTTTTACATTGCTAAATGTACATCTCTTTTGTGGAACCATGCTTAATTAGACTTGAACAAGTACAATGTTATGGTCGATAGGAGTTTGGATTTTTGTGCTTTCTCCCTCTTTGTCGCTCTCTGTCCATCTCTCATGTCTCACCCTATCACCTTTTGTTCCACTTTTTTTTCCTTCTCAGGTATCTGCTGATTGGATCCCGAGCCTGTCACTCTTTATTAGAGTGTTTCCTCGTGGACCAATCAGGCTCCGTTCCCCAGACTTTAAATTTGACCAGCACGCCTTGTTTGTGAGTGTTGTGTGTGTATGGGTTTGTGCTGCTTTTTGTATTTTTTTTTGTTTGCTTATTATTTTAGGGAGTGTACCCAGCTCAGTTTCGGTTTCTTTTTCACATTTTTATTTTCTTTAGTAAGATTAGAGGAGATCTTGTGTTCTAGTTTATGTAGCTGTTGGCCTTGTTTAGTTCTTTGCTTTGGTACCACTCTAGTCCCCCCCCACCCCCCACTGATGCTCGGCTGAAAGTCCATTTGGCACATGTACAAATGGAAGCGCATAAAAAAAGTGAGAACCATAAGGCTGAGATGAGATTGTGACTCGAAGTACGCAGATTAAGCTGTGCTAACAAGTTCAAGGTAAGCTACTGAGCAAACTGACCATCCCAGAAAAGTTGTACATGGAAACAGAAATGTGAGAAGAATGTATTCAGTTACAAATTATGGACACTTTTAGGGTGTTCTGTGAGTTTTTGTTGATACCTAGCAAAGAGCTGCACAAAAAATAATTCTTGATTCATCAATATTATGTCACTCATTAGTGTTAAAAGAAACAAAATAATTGGCATCATACTGCACCGTAGTGTTTATTTTACTGAGAAACTGCAGTCAAACATATCTTTAAGTTTATTTTTGCAACTTCATAAAAAATATAGGCTGAGGCATGTGTTTCTATTGAGCCTACTTTTTTGGGGGGTGGAGCAAGGCAAAAATTAATTGTTAGGTAGATGAAATCAATGCTGAACTTCCTTTTTTAATATTCTATAAAACTGGAAGGTCTCGGTTTGGCTCTGCTCCTTTAGTGTTTTAGTTTTGATATGGATCTGTGCCTCGAGGGGTCTAATATTGGTCAGTTTTGGAAACTCTGGTTTTGGCTTCAACTTCCCAAACGTCTCTAAAAAGACCATCAACACACAAACCGATGTTATCCTGCTGGCTTGTGGACAAGTCTTCCTCTTCAAGCACTTACTATATGAAAATATGAAAATAGCCTGCTGTGTTGGGGTTTGGTGGTGAGCTTATGCTGAAGGTGGGTTACGGTGGTCTGGTTGGCATGTTTTTTTCTTCTTAAATATGCGGTTTACCTCAGAAAGCTCTGACAAGTAGTGAGTGAAAACCTCAGCAGGGTCTTCTGGCCTCTTTAAAGATGACAAACACACCCTGGGGGATGAATAAAAAGGAAAGGAGGACAACGTTTGAAGAGTGAAATACCACCTTTTCCTGTTTGCGGAGATAAATGGCCTGTCGACAGACGGCGCTCTGGGAAAAACGGTGCAGTTGGCTTACTGTGTCGGCAAAAACAACCTTCTTTCAATCCCTAAATGACCCTCATAAATGGTGTCCTCAAAGATTACTTTTCTTATAAAAGAACTATAATGATTTGCTTGTATATTTAACATAAAAATAAATATATACAATATTTTGTTAATATATTACAATAGATTAATTCATAAGAAACTGTTACTTTTTTATATTTTATTATAAATGTGATTATATTCACATTGCAATTACAGTATAAAATACTGTATTGATCTGTTAAAATACTGTTGTTTTAGCATCACTGAGCTGGAAAATAACCAGCTTAAACCAGCTAAAACCAGCCTGAACAGCCTGGTTTAAGCTGGACATGGCTGGTTTTGGCTGGTCAAGCTGGTTTTAGCTGGTCATCTCCCAGCCTGACCAGCTAAGATCAGGCTAGAAATGGCTGAAAACCAGCCTGGAAATGGCCTAAACCCTTCTAAAACCAGGCAGGTTGACCAGCTAAAATCAGCCAACCATCTTAGGCTGGTTTAAGCTGGATTTTTCAGCAGGGGTGTAACATTTTGCTAACACGTTTTACATTTTTGCTAAAATTTTGAACATTGTTAGCATGAATTAACATGTTTCTAGTTTAATTAATTTTTTTTTACAAGTCAGTGTTTTTGTAATAAGAGCTGGATTCGGCATGGCTCATATTAAACCAACGCTATTGTTTGGCTGAAGGAACGGTGAGTGTATAAACTTGTTTATGGTGCCTGTCACTGCTTCTTTTAACAGGGGTGGTGCATTTTTGCTGTTTGGGACACGTTTGATGTGACTTCTGAGATCTGCCTGCTTCTTTTATAACTTTGGAAAGGTCTATGTTCACTACTTCTGTTGAGCCCTCACGGTTTTATGAGCTTGTGCTTATTACCTTTACTAAAAAGACACAATTTGGAGGAGTTTGTATATTAGGTGCTTATTTTATATTGCACTATAAGCTATGGATGAGCTAGAAACATGTTAACCTATGCTAAACATACTAATTCTTTGAAATATGCTAATAGCATATACAAACTTGAGTAAAATACAAAATAAAAAGAAGACAATGCTGCATTCGCCACACTCCAGCCTGCTCTAATGCTGAATCAGGTTTTTACTACTAGGACATTGGATACAAACCCTGGATGAAATATCCTGTCTTTTTACCACAGTAAAGATCCTCAGAGACCAAGGCCAATGTAGCAGAAAACACTGCAGGCCTGGGGCTGTGCTGACCTCCTGCTTTATGACTACATTACTAGCTTGGCCTCAGACCCCATTCAAAACTCCTATAAAGGAACAAACTGCAGCTATAACTCCATATGACTCCAACACCAGAGCAAAATAATATAAAACCTCAAATGCTGTTTGTGTAATCAACATCTGACACACTGCCGGCAGGGATTTTTGGTGCATAATCACATACATAAATAGACTATTAGAGATTAAAAAAAAAAAGAATGTAAAAGAACAATCATGTTTACTTAGTGTGTTCATGCTAGCATGCTTGCAATTTCTTTAAATTTAGTTCTGAAAAAAAATTTTTGGAGTAAAAATCACAAAAAGTAACTAAAACAATTTTCAAATTTTTTCACATTTTTTAATTGTTATATTGATTATTATCATTTTAGTTTTTTAATTTAGATTTAATTAGTACAAAAGGAAAATAAATATAATAATTTAAGTTTTAAAGGGCACCTATGATTTTTTTTTATTCCTACCGTAAACGTGACGAAAGAATGCGGTTTCCCTGCTCACAGAATTGATTGATAGCCACGTATTACCATGTCTCCGTAGTAACGCGTATAATCATATAAACAAGACAAGACATGCGCAAAGTAACTGGGATTAAAAGATCTGTTCAGCTCTCATCAATCATCATCAAATGTGATCAAGAATGAGTTTTACAAGTTTAAAATGTTTTAAAAACTATGCATGTTTGTAATGAATAACAGCGATTTTACCATCTTTATGACCACAGCCACGTGTCAGAACAATTATAAAAGAAGATGCTTCAATCCCAGTTTGTGGACATTAAAATAGGTTTAAGTTATACATTAACATAACGGATATCCATACAGCAGTGGATATTAACATGTATCTTCTCACATTCATGTGCAAAAACAGTGCAAAGTTAAACGCGTGCGCTGTGTGTGTGTGTGTGTGTGTGTGTGTGTGTGTGTACGTGTTTTTCTGACATATCAGGACCCAAATCTGTATATGACACAGGTATTACAAAAAGGAGGTGAAATACGAGAACATTGCTAACGTCTTCATTTCTCAAAAAGCTTATAAATCACACATGAGTTTTTTCAGGGAGTAAAGCTGTACACTGTCTTCTGTGATGGTTGGGTTTAGGGGTAGGGTGGGGTGAGGGCAATATAATATACGGTTTAAACAGTATAAAATGAATGGAAACCTATGTAATGTATACCCACTTTTCACTAAAACAAACATGTGTGTGTGTGTGTGTGAACTTTTTAACAACATTGTGTGACTCATTGTTGCAACTTCACAGTAAAATACATACAAATTATTGGGAAAGATCTTACTGTAGTATTTCTCGCAAATGTTACGTGAGATCTGCTTCCTTTATGTCTGTCACTGTGCTGTTTATCTGATGCAGCCGAGGCAGAAATAGAGGCACACTCTGACAGGTACATGGGAACGGTGGGCGGGGAGAACCAGCATTAAAGGCACAGGCAGCTACAATGTGTTTAGAGCTGAGTATTTGTTATACTATAGAGTATAACAAATGATCTGGGGTGTGTTTCTGAAAACCATTGTTAGCCAACTAAACTCGCAAGTTCCGTCGTTACAAACATAGTTAGTTGATATGAAGTTTCCCAAATCCATCACTCGAATGAACATTTGCAAACTGCGTTGCAAACTTGTATGCTTGCAACTACACCTCTGGAGCTGTAGTTAGAAACATAGTTCCTGGCTGTGTTCAATTCCCAGTTATCTCCCCTATGCCCTATTTGTTTAGCACATTCTAACATTTAAACTTGGAGTTCTTAAAAATAAAAAAGCATTAAAGTCATCTCTCTTAGGTGTAATTTGCTTTCAAAGTATTTTTACAGTTCAGTTTTAGTGATCTTCATGTTTACAATTGCGCTCCCTTTGCAGTGCACTTTGAAAACATAAATGTAATTTTGAACACAGCCGTGGCTCAAGACGAAAGCTATAGGTGACCTATTATTTAAAAGCGGAATTTACATCTCCAAAGCTTGTGAAAATAAAAAGCCTAACATACGTTAATGCATTTAATTTATAGTAGGTTATTTAATAAGTATCTGCAGTTGTTTGAATGTGTCAAATTGTAAAAGTAGACTTAAAAAAATAAAAATAAACAATATCCTACTTAATAATAATAATTTTAAATAATAATAATCATTATCATCATCATTATTATTATTATTATTAAATTATTATTTTTAAACATTTCTTAATAAATAATAAATATTTAATTTCATTTCAGAATAGAATATGTTATGTTCTCAATAATATTTGTAAAGGAAACACAGGCCCTATGTGTCATTTACATATATTTCAATTAATATAAAAAACGAGTGCATGTTTTTAACAAAACTGATTTTTTAAATGCATGTGTGTGTAAAACAATATAATTTGCACAAAGAAATTATGGGGTTCTTCTCTGAAGAAATTGTTACCACCCTGTTTAGAGCATCCTTATGGGCATTTTACGTTATAACATGGTTTAAACGATGGATCTGTGACAGAAAAAAACTACAGGTTTTGGAAAACGCTCTTCACTACATTGTTCCTTTCCCAAATGATGCATCGTACTATGATAGTTCAGCCGTGAGTTATGTCATTATTTGGGAAAAGCACCTGATTGGTGTTTTGAGCTGAAACTTTACAGACACATTCTGTAGACACAAAAGACTTATCTTAAATCTTGAAAAAGGGGTAACAGGTGCCCTATAATGTGTATACGAAATGTGCTAATCTCTGTGTAAAAATTGGTTCAAAGTGATTTTTTTCAGTGTACTATGATTTTAAATATAAACCAAGAACAAATAAAATAGCAAATTTGTTTTTGGTTATATTATAATTAATTCAGTTTTTTTTTCAGTATAGGATAATTTCAAAAAACTATTTCAAAACAATTAATTACAATTTTAATGTGTTTATTGTGGTGGGTCTCTGTTATTTTACAATTCAAACTTAAAGAGACCCTTATAAAAATGACAAAATAACAATTTAAATATAACTATATATAAAATAATATACTATTCTGGGATTGTCCACCATGCAGTTAGTTAGAAATCATTAATAACAAACTACATTTGAGAAATAATAACAAAAATGGCAAGTTCTATCACTGCAATAATGCAGTTTTTTTTAAATACGCTTTCACAAGAATTTATTTCTGTCATGTTTACCGCCACCTTGGGTGTGCATTATTTATGCAACTCTTGAAGTTTTTCCCCAGAAAGTCTCAGTTTGATGGGGGCGGGTTGCATTGACAATCATTCAATTAAACAATGTCTTGTCCCATTTTTTCAGCCAAGTGAATCTCAGCTTTTGATGAATATCCACTGAAACACTGGCTGACAAAATGCTGAACCAAACCAAACCAGAGCACAAACAAAGCTCTAAATCACCAGCTCCACCTGTAAATATCAGTGAGAGCGAGAAGGAAACACAGCTAATGAAGTTAGAGCACCGTGATCCATTACGTTTCAGGATTAGGAAAAATTATGAAATTCATTTTCCAAGCTATAGTAATTACCCTACACCAGCTGTTCTTTAAAGAAATGTCAATGCATTAGATATTATCCAGTGTTTCCCTAAGTTTTTTCACTTCTGTGCCCCCACAGCCCCTTTATATACTGTACTGCTGGTCAATTGTTAGGAATAATAAAGACTTGATAAGTAAATCTTTTAAGCTCCTCGTGCCTGTATTTATTTGATCAGGAATTCATAAAACAGAAATATTGGGCAACGCTAGTTTAGTTCACAATTCATGCTATTAAATAATGGCTTATTACCTGCCTATTATTAAGATATTAACCGTTCATTAGTCCTTATAAAGTATGATCTTATTCTGAATCCCACAAAACATAAACCCAACTTCTACCTTACTAAATATTAATAAACAGCTAATTAGTACTAGTTAAGCTAGTAATGTTAGTTAATAGTTTGTTAATACTATGAACTTTGACAGAAACGAAAACATTGTGAAATTTGGTTATGCTCTTATTTGATCTAAATACGGATTTAATTTTTTTTTTTTTATTAATTTCTTCTTATTCCTGTAATGAAAAGTTGAATTTTCAGCATCATTACTTCAGTCTTTAGTGTCAGGTCATCCTTAATAAATATTTTTTATGGCTCTTTCCACTGAGTGGTATGGTTTAGTACAGAAAAGTATAGTGCGCAATAAGTAGTGTTTCCTCTGTTAGTAGTTGTGAAGGGTACCAAAATAGCAAAATGTACCATACCATGTTTTGAAACTCTCAGAAATAAAGGTATACAAGCTGTCACTTGTGAGGTACCCTTTCAAAACAATACATATTTGTACCTAAAGAGTCTATTTTGGTACCTACTGGTACATAGTACGATACATAGTACCGGAATATTTTACATTTATTCATTTAGCAGATACTTTTATATAAAGCGACTTACAAATGAGGATAAAAGAAGGACTTAAAGTCACCAGAAAGCAAAAATATAGATGCAATGACAAGTTGTAGGTTTTTTTTATAATGGAGTCCTTGTAACGGAGTGTTTGTGGGAAAGTGTCTGGTGCATATGGAGAGGAAACGTTTCCTTCAGGTGATTTGTACAGCTCACTCGACTGCGAGAAGCACATTCAGGATTGTGCAATATTTCCCCAGAACATGGAATGTATTTAAGTGTATAATAATAAGAAAGAGTATAATAGTAAAAAAACTGTACAACAGTATACCTTTTGAAATTTGTAGGCACTGATACAGTATGTACTAGGGTACCAACCCCAGTGACACAGGCAGAAACTTGTTTACAGTGTCTTTAAAAGAATGCCCCTATTTGCAAAACTCAATGCAGAACATTGGTTCACAGAGAATCATCACTTGAGTTAACTACTAGAGTCACCACCTTTGTATGTCAACAATGTTGATTGCTAATTTCCATCATATACCCAGTGCTTAATTTGTCAATTGTGAGGTCCCAGATCAGATCGGGGTAACGGATCCGGCATGTTACAGGAGGATGGAGGGGTGTCGCGGACGATAGTGAAGAGGGTTGGGGAGTTGCGGAAGAAAGTGAAAGTGAACATCGGACAGGGTAGGTAGGAGGGTGGTTGAGGAGGGGGATCGGTAAAATGAGATGTCGGATGAGATTTCAGAGGTGCAGAATCCGGATCCGGCGTGTTCCGGCACAAATCAAGCCCTGCATATACCACATCTATCAACTAGTTTGAATACAAAAAATGGGTTAATTAACAAAGACAATGGAAACACTGCACAAAAAACACACTGCCAGTGAGGGCAGATCTGTGAGCAAATTTTTTTGTTGCTGCCAGAGGTCAGAAGATAATCGCCAGACTGGCTCCAACCTTGAAGGAGATGACCTACAGCAACAGAAGAAGAGTGCACCTTTGACACTACTGTCAGATAAAAAAAGGAGACCAGGCAACATTTCACATGGGTTCACCAAAATGGAACAATAGGAGATTTGGAAAAGATTGTCTGGCCTGATGAGTCCTGATTTCAGCTGAAATATTAAAATAATAGTGTACAAATTTGGTGGATTGATCCTGCCTTTTAACAACAGTTCAAGATGGTGGTGTAATGTGTGTGACATATTTTTTAGGGAACTTTCGGCTCTTCAATGCCAACTGAACATCATTTACTGTAAATACCACAGCCTGTTATTGCCAACCATGTGCATGCATGCCTTTATGACCACAGTAAACTCATGAAGGGAGGGTTACTTCCAGCAGGATAGCACACACTTTTACCAAGCTCAAATTATCTCAATGTCAAATTGAATTCTTGAACTTGACAGTGAGTTAACTTAACTCAAATGACCATTTACCAGATCTCAATCCAATAGAGCACCTTTGGGATCTGCTGGAACTGGAGATTTGCATTATAGACATGCAGCCAACAAATGTAATTTGACTGTAATTGCTTGATGATGTTAAATCAATATGGTCCAATTCTCTCAGGAATGTTTTCAGCATATTTTTTAACTCTCTGCCATGAAGAATTAAAGTCGACATAAAAATCTAAATTTACTTTGTATGTATTTAGTAGTGCTTGCTATAAACAATGTACAGTACATGTGCCCTTCATTATTCTTCTTTAATCAAACACCATAACCTTCTCTCCCCCCTCAAAATGGCATCTCTTCACTTCTGGTCATATTTAATAAACTTTCTCCATTTTGTTAGCAACACTCATCTTACAACAATCCAACTGGCTCGCAAAAGACAAAATCATGCACTACCATACATTTTTTCCTCATTTCAGGACTGTTACAATTGGATGTATATCATGATATGGGAAAAAAGACAATCCTAAAGTACATTTCATGCCAACATTAATGCAGTTCTGGAAGCAAAAGGGGGTCTAACCATGTACTAGAAAGGTCTACCTAATAGGGATGCATCGAAAATTTAGCCACCAAAAATCTTCAAATCATCAAAAAAAAACAAAAACAAAGAAACAAACATTTTAATCATCGAAACAACACGGCCGAAACTGTATGTTGTAGTGAAGCAAACAGAAACCACTGTCTGCACAAGTTTGTCTAAACAGCACTTGGTGTGTCTATTCCATTTATTTCAATCCTCTGCATTTCATCACGACTGTACTCGAGCTGCGATATAAAGATCATTACTTGAATGCAGAAATAAAGCTCTGCGCAAGCGAAATAATCCAGATCATGATGAATGCGGAAAACCAGTGGAGGGAGAAAGTACCAGTTTTCATGAAAGTAGTTAAGTAATTTAACTAAAGGCTATTTAACTAAATTAAATGTATGCACAAAACTGGAAAATCGTATAAAACATTTACGAATAACGCTTAAATTGCTGCAGTAGGAGAAACCACTTTGGGCCTCTTTTCCTTATTTAATAAATTACTTGACCCTCAGAAGGCTAAGATGAATGAAACAAAATGAAACAAAATTAACTTGAGGTGGGTTTTGGAGGCAAGAAGCCGCACACTGCACTTTTCTCCCCATAGACTTCCATTCATCTGCATGTCAGTGTGACAGACCGGAAACACAAGCTTGTGCAACAAGTTTTAAAGTTCGCTACATTGGAAAGTTCAAGCTTGGTGAACTCTGATGCCCCTTTTCACAGCGCTGTACTACAGAATTCCGCATGCTCAAACTATTTTGTGACTTTGGGAGTGCAGATGCTCTCGATATGGCAAAAATGCAATCTTGATAATTATTTTCCATATTAAACGATAACGATATATATTTAGATATAAGTTGTTAATGCTTCCAGATTTAAAACAGTACCCCAACAATGGCTGAAGCCACAAAAAATTTGAGGGTCCATTAAATGGCATAACATATTTTCAGATGACACATTTTAGGTGGCCAAATATTGGGTACATCTGTAATATCAACACACTTTTAGATTCCCATTGTTGCACATTTTTGCTTTGTGATTGGCTCTTAGATCAATATAGAGTAAACAAAAACAGAGCTTATCATTGTTATTGACATTAATTTTATTGCGATTCAATATAATATCGTTTATCGGCCCAGCCCTACCTTGAGGTATTAATACTGAACCACTTTGATAACAGAGTTTAATTTCTAGGGATTTTAGAAACCAAAACAACCTTTCAGATGTTTTACAACGTGGTCAGTACATATAGGTTTGTCCATTAATGCCATCCCATCACGCCTATATTTGTTAGTGTGTTTTTATTGTAGTTTATATGCATTTTTTCTTATGGAATAAAAAGTTTATCCTACTCAAAACTCAATTGTGTGCATTTCCAAAATGTGCATAAAAATCAGTGGATGGAAACAGCTAATGTTCACTGCTAGACGGGAGACCCTTGATCACCAATGATTGATGGTGTTTCCTTGCACTTGAACGCCACAACAACAGTCTTGCAAGAGCAGCTGTGTGCAATTACCCCCAAATTGCACTGTATCTGCAGACCGATTCCTTGAAACACCTCAAAAATCCTTCAAAGCAAGAAAACAAGAAAACAAAATACATTTTAATCCTTGTCCTTCCTGTCCCATTGCTTTACGAACAAATCAAAGTGAAATGTTGTGCCCAATCCAAGAAAACAGAGAAAGACTGTGCTGCTTTCCAAAAGGGAAAAACTGAGAGGGAGGTTCATCATTAAGCTGAGCTAAGGAAACCTTTAGAGAGTAAAAGTATTGCTGCACTCTTGATGGAGGAAGCAGAAAGGCTGGCAGCGGGACAGTGTTGTGTGGTCCCGACTGCGGAGCAAGGGTTCAGAGCAGAGGGTGGCGTAACATTACATCACATCCATAGGGACATTATTCGCATAAAATCATGAACAAAAGTGCTGACTATGTTTTGAAATTAGGCTGTTATGACACCATAGTCACCTGCTTTTGTTCATGGAAAGAAAGTCAAACATTTTTGGACCCTACTGACCTCTATTAACAGACATTTTTTAACAGACTTCTACTAACAGACTACATAAGAAATAGTTAAATAGGATTGGAACATTGTATAAAGCTATACACTCGCTGGCCACTTATTAAGTACACCTTACTAGTACCGGGTTGGACAGCCTTTTGCCTTTAGAACTGCCTGTTATTACTTTATTCTGGGACTACTGGAAATATTCCTCAGTGATTTTGGTCCATGTTGACATGATAGTATCAGCACAGTTGCTGCAGATTTGTCCGCTGCACATCCATGATGAAAATCTCCTGTTCCACCACATCCCAAAGGTGCCCTATTGGATTGAGATCTGGTGACCTGAACCAGAACTGTTGATACAATGCAGGATGGATCCATGCTTTCATGTTGTTCATCCAAATGTCGCAGCAGAAATCGAGACTCATCAGACCAGGCAACGTTTTTCCCATCTTCTATTGTCCAATTTTGTTGAGCCTGTGCGAATTGTAGCCTCAGTTTCCTGTTCTTAGCTGACAGGAGTGGCACCCGGTGTGTTCTTCTGCTGCTGTATCCAATCCGCCTCAAGGTTGGATGTGTTGTGTGTTCAGAGATGCTCTTCTGCTTACCTTGGTTGTAACGAGTGGTTATTTGAGTTACAGTTGCCTTTCTATCAGCTGGAACTAGTCTGGCCATTCTCCTCTGACCTCTGGCATCAACAAGGTATTTGCGCCCACAGAACTGCCGCTCACTGGATATTTTCTCTTTTTTGGATCATTCTCTGTAAACCCTAGAGATGGTTGTGCATGAAAATCCCAGTAGTTTCTGAAACACTTAGACTATTGTCTTGGCCATGTCTACATGCCTAAATACATTGAGTTGCTGCCATGTGATTGGCTGATTAGAAACTTGCGTTAACGAGCAGTTGAACAGATGTACCTAATAAAGTGGCCAGTGAGAGTATGTGGCATCACAGGCTCATTGGAAATATGTGCCTCAACCTAAAACTTTGCTAAATCTGAACTGTGTTGCTCTGGGTACGTTTTGTTGCATGTTATTTGGTGACAAATCCACTAGAGGCCACTGTCTAGATCAGTGGTTCTCAAACTTTTTTCACCAAGTACCACCTCAGAAAAAAAATTGTCTCTAAGTACCACCATAATGAGCAGTATTGAAATATATAGTAGGCCCAGTAAAGCAGCTACAGCTCTGCGCTGTTCAAAAATGTGGCAGATTAATTCCTATAATTAAGAATATTTATTATTGTCAGCCACTTTAAACATTATAAATAGTCTGAACATTAACACTGTACTGTGCTTATATGTAAAAAAAACAAACAAACAAACTAAAAATGTCAACATTTAAATTAAAATGTGCTTTCAAAAGTTAAAAATGGTAGGTTACTGTTCTTAAAAAGTAAAAAAAAAACAACAACAACTCCTGTACTTAAATGGAAATTATTAATATATAGTAGCCAATTCATCAACACCTGGAAATGTTGCCTGGATCACATAGGCTATATGTCATCATATTCATATATAAATCATTTTTGATAAATTTTGAAATATATGTAGCATGTACATATGACATATTTGATTCCTCTGCTTACCACTAGAAGGAAGCCAGCGTAAGTACCACAGTTTGAGAACCACTGGTCTAGATTTTATATATATATATATAT
>CAIGQZ010001834.1:289166-306856 GCA_903798205.1 Danio tinwini | reverse complement strand
TATATATATATATTGTTTTCGGATTTCGTTGTAACACATTCCACAGTAATGCGTTACTGTGTTCTAATTACATTTTTGAGGAATACAGTAATGTAAGGAATTACATTTTAAATTTGTGTAATTTGATTACAGTTACTAAAGTCATTGTAATTGCGTTACTTACGTTGCAAATATAGTTTTTGCTTCTTTTAAATACTTGTTTCAAATCATGTTTTCTGCTGCAACATCAATTAATCAACATGCGTTTTCAATTGCTGGAGAACGCGAGCTGAAATGGTTGCTGTCTAGAGTGGCTGTGAAAATACAGACATTACTTTGATTTAATTGAGCATAAAAACAATACAATTGCTGTGAAATGCAGTCTATGTCCAGTCTATAGAACTTTTGACTGCTTTTAACTCGACCAGAAACTTGTTCAAGCACTAGAACAGAAAGCATTCTACGACAATACTCATCACCAAAAAGGACAGCAGTGCCCAAAAACACGGCAGCCTAACTCAGCCTAAACAGGCTAATTTGAATTTTTGTGCAGGATCGGGAGTGAAGGTATCTTCTGAATGTGAAGAGAAGCTTAGCTGCTTATGGGGCCGTTCACATATCACATCTTTCGTGCACGTGCATATGGAGTACACATTGTGCCTGCTTGCATTTCCCAGGTGCACCCATTTGAAAACCGCAAGTCACATGGGTAGACTAATTACCCTTAGACAAACACACAACACTCAAACACTGCAGTGCTTTTTCATACTATGGATGTCTATGGTTGGTATTGTGTATTTTTTTTAAATAAATAGACAAACTGGTTTGGAACAAGTGAATGATGAAAGAGTTTTACTGTTTGGGCGAAATCTTTAAGTATTTTGAATATGTCAAGCTGCTGTGATCAAATCATTAATGAGTAATGTTTTTTAGTGATAATTAAATTACCGAAAGAGTTGAAGTATTTTTTTTGTATTTTTATAGGTATATTTTATATGTTTAAAAAGTAACTTCAAAGTAAAGTTATTCGTAATCTGATTACTTTTTACATTAAGTAATTAGTAATGTAATCATATTACAATTTTCCAGTAGTAATCAGTAATTTGTAATCTATAACTTTTTTAAAGTAACTTACCCAACACTAATTGCTTTCTGTAAACCATAAAATTGGTTGTGAGTGAAAATCCCAGCAGATCAGCAGTTTCTGAAATACTCAAACCAGCTTGCTTTGGCACCAACAATCAATCCATGTTCGTTCATTCATTCATTCATTCATTCATTTCCCTTTGGCTTAGTCCCTTATTTATCAAAGATAACCACAGCGGAACGAACCACCAACTATTCCAGCATATGTTTTACACAGCGGATGCCCTTCCAGCCACAACCCTGTACTGGGAAACACCCAAACACTCTCACATTCATACACTACGGAGAATTTAGTTTTATTAATTTCACTTATAGCACATGTCTTTGGACTGTGGGGGAAACCAGAGCACTTCGAGGAAACCCATGCGAACACGGGAGAACATGCAAACTCCACACAGAAATGCCAATGGGCCCAGCCTAGACTAAAACCAGCGACCTTCTTGCTGTAAGGCTACAATGCTGACCACTGAGCCACCATGCCACTCATGCCATGTTTAAAATTGCTTAAATCCTTCTTCTTCCCATATATATATATATATATATATACACTGTATATATACTGTATATATTTAGATTGATCTTCGACAGATCATCTTGATCACATTTACATGTTAAAATGCACTATGCTACTGTCAAATTGATATAACCAGTCACCTCCAATAACCATGTTTCCAAGTTCATCTGAATGAACAGGATTTGTGGTATATAAGTTATAAACAAACAAAATTAATTGATAAAATAGCTCAAATCTGGGATACAGTAAAATATTTTACAATAGAAGTGAATGGAGACAATCTGTAAACACTCCAACGATCACTACTTTTCACAATTATAGCCACAAGGCATAATCAAAATACAAAGATTTCTTTACTCACCTGTTTCTGTTAAAAATTATATGTAATTTTAGCATATGCACTCAAAATGACTTCTCTTTAAATCAATGTGCTTTTATAAAATTGTATGATTCATAATTCTGCTACTAATGTTTAGAAATGTTGGTACCATATATTGCATTTCTTTTTTAATCAACAAATGTTGTTGACTGAGCTTATTGAATCCAGTTTTTTTGTATGATAAAAAATAAAGAAAAGCCATCATCCGCACAGTAATTTTACTCACATTTGTCTTAGGAACACTGGGCTGAGCAATGCTTTGACCGGATACAGATGTTCATTAACCTCTGCCGCTTTTGACACAACTCAGACTCTACATGTACTCTGCCATTGCCCCTCTAGCCTGAGACCACCGTTTGGAGGAAGGCAAACGTTTATTGAGAATTGTGTTCAATCATATCCACCCCTTCTGCTTCCCCTCAGCTTTCAATTCATCTTGATGTGCTAGAATTAAGACTACGAATGCAGGAAAGAGCTATATATCCTGTATAACTGTGTTTCCCCTTCAGGATGGGAACGGAAATGCTATGTGGAAAAACTTCTACTATGGGGATTTTGTTCAGAAAGTCAATCATCTGAAAGAGTATGCAAATGGGCCAATGAAATGCCAATGAGTTGGCAGCTTCAGCTTGCACAGCTGATGCTCATTGCAATCAATTTGGCTATAAGAGCACAGCACGTGCAAAGCTAAAGCATATTTTTTTGCTCAGAGACTTCAACAGCCTTCTGAGAGTGTCCATAAGGGTTCGTCCAGCAGAGTTTTAAACAGAGTGAGCGAGAGCGATTTCCCGGTCCAGAGTGTGTAACACACAGCAGCAGATGGTCGAGCTGGGTTTCTCCCTTGCCTGGCGTTCTTTGCATCCAGTCCTCCAGAGTGGTATGTATTGTTGCGAATTTCCTAAAAGAGCAACACGGTCATGCAGTGCATCTTTTTCAAGACGTCGCTGCGACTGTGCGTTTCTGGATGCGGTGGTTTCCTGTCCTCGGATAATGTGCACGAGCACTGCGTTTCATGTCTGGGGGTCCAGCATGTTAATGCAGTGCTCGCGGGTAGTGCATGCCATCACTGCGGTAACATGTCTGTTGGGTAATGGTTAGGACACCCACCCCAGTTGTCCCCCATTCCATGCTTGGGCACTTGGCAGATCTGAGGGTCACAGTAGGAGTAAATCTGCCGCCCTCTGGCTTGCGGACCTCTCGCTCCTCCACGTGCTCCATCCAAGCTTTGAGTAAGAGGCTCAGATGTCCACCGCTGCATCAGAGGACGAGCTGTCATGGTCTGATGAAGGACCCTCCAGCCAACCCTTGACTCCCCCATTTCCCAGGCTGGCCGGATACGGTGGGCTGAGTTATCTATTGGCGGGGATGTAAGACCGACCCCCCTTGCCAAACCATCCATATCCACTGCTTGTCGCCAAAAACGCCCGTCTACGAAAGCTGCTCTGCCCCTCCTGTGCCTCCGGTCAAGCGGCAGCGTCGAGCACTCTGCAGGCAACTAGCGCTCCCCACCCCAAGGCGCCGCTAAGTCTAGTAAAACGGACCGCATATCACTCCTGAGAAGGGCCATCCAGAGAAGAGTGAATTTGCTCGTTCCCTGGTGGAGGGCCGGGCTCCGGTCCACAATGAAAGAGCACTTTTCCACTTCCCCGGATGTGACAACCCGAACTCTGCCAGTCTGGGACGTGATGCCTTCTGGCTCGCAGGTTCGGTGCATTTCGCCTGTGACTCACAATTTCTGGGAGGACGCTCTCCTTTCTCCCACGCCTCAAGCCTCAAAATGCTCACCCAGAAATGCATCCTCCAATGCGTTCATCCTCGGGATTGGTTTGCATCAATAGACCTGAAGGACGCATACTTCCAGGTCTCCAATCTTCCACACCACCCGCGGTTTGCGTTCGAGGGTCAAGCTTGGCAGTACCCCTTCGGGCTCTCTGTCTCCGCAGGTCTTCATCAAGCTCGTGGAGGGTGCCCTAGCACCCCTTTGGCTCGCGGGCATCTTTGCTTTGGCATGCGGGTTTTGCTAGTTGCGCCTCTCTGGCCCAACCGGACTTGGAACTCAGAACTTTCCCTCCTCATGACGGCCCTCCCCTGGCAGATCCCTTTGAGAGGACCTACTTTCTCAGAGACAGGGCACCATCTGGCACCCACGCCCCTCCACGTGTGGTCCTTAGACGTGAGGAAGACTTAGGCAACCTACCGTCTACGGTGGTTAATACCATCACCTTGGTATTCGGGCTGGCTTATTCTCACAATATTCTAAGGCCCCCAGGATATGTGCCCAAGATTCCTACCACACCGTTTGAGGACCAGGTAGCGAGCCTGCAAGTGCTGCCCCCGGAGGAGGCAGACCCAGCGCTTTCATTACTCTGTCCAGTTCGTGCTTTGCGAATCTATCTGGACCGCACTCAGAGCTTCAGAATCTGAGCAGCTTTTTTTCTGTTATGGTGGTCAGCAGAAGGGAAGTGCCGTATCTAAACAGAGGTTGGCCCACTGGATACTGGATGTCATCTCCCTTGCTTACCAAAGCTAGGGTGAGCTGTGTCCCCCAGGAGTTCGAGCTCACTCCACTTTTAGCATCACATCCTCTTGGGCGTGTGCACGCAGCGCCTCTTTAACAGACATCTGTAGAGTTGCGGGCTGGGTGACACCTAACACATTTGCAAGGTTTATAATCTGCGAGTGAAGCTGGTTTCCTCAAGGATATTAGGTAACCCTTGGTGATTGAGAAAACAACTCTGTAAAGGTTGTAACACACTTACTGCTCCCGAGGTGGGGAACAGAAATGCTATGTTTCTTTGCCTAATGATTGCCCTTGAAGGCCGTTTTATACTTCTGCTTCAAGCGCACGCGTAGGCCACAGCGCAGCCTACGCGTGGACGCATAGCCCCTCGCCGCAACCGTCAGCAGCATTGACGCACACCTCTCAAAAAATCTAACGCGTAGCGCAATCTGTGTTGGTCGACTTGGTATCACTGACGAGTGC
Organism: Danio tinwini; assembly: GCA_903798205.1. Classification (NCBI taxonomy): domain Eukaryota; kingdom Metazoa; phylum Chordata; class Actinopteri; order Cypriniformes; family Danionidae; genus Danio; species Danio tinwini. The sequence continues at coordinate 301,855 of CAIGQZ010001834.1, read as the reverse complement.
GGGCAGAGGTGAGAGCCAAGCGCCCGATGCAGCGAGTGTTTACAAATGTAGAGTCCTGTGAAGGAGCTCCGGATGGAGACTGTTATTTTGTGTTTACCTTATGATTAAAGTTGTTGCACGTCCGCCGGTTCCCACCTCAAAATGAGCGAATTTGAGCCACTTGTACATTAAGGAAGTGTTCAGAAAAAACAAAATACCAGCGAAGAAACTCGACACAGAAAACATAAACACCTACTGCCGGCTAGTGTTTCAGAAGTGTATTGCAGAGAAACAGAAACAGAGCAGAAGTATAAACCAGGCTTTAGATGTTGAGGTGAAAGTCTCTTCAGCTAAAAAAGGATGCTTTAGCTTTGCACGTGCTGTGCTCTTATAGCCAAATTGATTGCAACGAGCATCAGCTGCGCAAGCTGAAGCTGCCAACTCACTGGCATTTCATTGGTCCATTTACACACTCTTTCAGATGATTGGCTTTCTGAACGAAATCCCCATAGTGGAAGTTTTTTTCACATAGCATTTCCGCCCCCCACCCCTCCCTCAGGGAACGAGGGTTACATTAGTAACCGGAGCGTTAGCTCTGACCACAGTGACACTGTAAGAAATAAAGTAAAATAAAAGCTTTTATTCAGCATGTGGTCTTTATGAGACAGACATTCAGAAAGGGACTGACTTTGAATGTAAACACATGTTGGGACAGCAGTATTTCTCCAAAGCCTAACATAAATGTCTGAAAACATTCATATTGAGAGATGTAGTTGATTTGTTAGGAGTTTATGTGTTTCCAAAATGCAGTTAGATTATGGGGTTTGTGTTTTTAGCGGGTTGTTTTATTGGTTGCTGGTCAGCAATGTTTTTGGCATCACTGTTGGTTAATTGTTGTGGTCATGTAAAGAGCTTGTCTTTTTTGTTAAAAAGTGTGTGTAAAGCTGAGATGTTTATGTGCGTATAAAGTTATTGCATTACATTACCTTAATTTCTTTAGAGACACATAATCATGTGTATATATAAAGTGCACATATTTATAAAAAATTGCAACTAACTTTTATTTTATTTCATTCAAAGCTAAAGTAACAAATATGCTGTATAGAAAATGTCTGTTCACTTGTTTCATAGCAATGAAATAACATTGTGAAAAAGGTATTCTGGACTCCAGACCAGTGGGTGGCAATGTCACTTTTGTCAAGAAACATTACACACCTGTGCACAAACTTGTTGGTCGTCAATTACTTGTGCATGCCTATTTATTGAACTTGTAAACCTCATGCAGGTTTGAAAAACGTTATGTTTCTACTCAGACAATAACAGAATTGTTTTCAAAAGCTGTCAAAAAAGTTTTTTTAGGCTCCCAAAACGTGGCTTTGAACATGATCCCCATAGATCTCAGTTGCCATAATATCAGACTGAACAATAATGAAGACACAGAAAACACAAACGTGCAAAAAACTCACACAAGGTTTTACGTCATGCATCCATGACATATTCGCTAACCCATGTTCTGACGTGCTGCACCCCAATTCATATTCTTATACTATACTACTAGACCAAACATATCTTGATATAGGTATTGTTGTTACAGATTATATAAAATGCCGTTTAAATATGTTCCAGTTGGCTAGATATTGATTAAGTACTTTAACGAAGCCAATCTACTAGACGGTTGGTTTTGCGTGTTCGCCATGTTTGTAGTTTGCTTACACTTTTTACCCGAGTTTGTAGTTCTAATCAAATTCACATCCAATGTGCAATGTATTAAGGGCAATATTAACAGTTAAGAGTATAGATGCTTCTACACTTCAAATTTTTACAGGAAATAATAGATCGTCCGAGAACTTTTGGCATACTGTTTTTAACATACTATGGTTTGGGACATACTAAATATATTTTTGAATACTATTTAGGATGGATAGTATGCGAATTGGAACGCAGCAATGAAAACTCACGGCAAACAAAACAAACTATATCAGTAATTTTCTTCAAAGTGTGCCTCAATAATAAAACCAGATAAAACATATTTTGACATTTCTCTCGCGATGGTTTAAAGTTATCTTGCCGATTGTGTCATCAGATTTGGATCTCCTATTTGTTCTTTGTTTGACGGCTGTAGTAGCTGACACATTGCACATTGTCTGAAAAATTCTGACAATGCCAGAACTTCACTGAATGGAAAATTTGACCCCAACGCTTATCAAGTGGCTGTCGATGAAAATGTCAAACCAATGATCAAGGACCACAGATTTTAACCTAGGATTACAGAAGGATTTCTCGAATTGGTCTCAGACGACCAAATCGTGACTGAAATTGTAGTGTGAGCACATGCTGCTGTCATGTAAATTAACATTCAAAACACCAAAAAATGTCAATTTTTTGTTAAAAACGGTGTTGTGTAAACACTCTCTTGTAATTTGTCTGTACACTTTGTCATTTTTTCTTAGTTGTGACTATTTTTATGTATCCTAAAAATGTAAGAGTGTCTTAAATTGATCTTCCAGAGTTAACTTCAGAAAAATAAAACGTTCCTCTGGGCAACTCTTGTTATAACTGCATCCTACTGTTCATTAAACACACTATATATTTCTCCAAAACCCACAAATATACCTTTTAATTCTCAATTGAGTTTCATCATAACTCCAACTTCCAACACAACACGACAAAGAATAAACCATCAATCCACATTACAGTGATGAAGCTCCTGCCGTCCACCCCTTCCTTTGTCAAGCACCCAACATAGTGACCAGCCAAGTATTCGTTCACTTCATGCCATATAATATATCCACGTCTAAAATAGCTTAACCAAACACATAAAAATAAACCTAAGCTTTAACCACTAAAGATGAGCTCGAGCAGGTGCAACAGAGTATATGTGGCAACACATATATCTCTGCACATAAACTACCTTCTCGAATGTCTACGAGGCATTGAATAATGGAATATATTTTAAGAGACGTAGCATTTTTAGTGAGCCAGAGCTTGTCTTTCACTGCGCGACACATGGAGTACCGAGTCTCAGAGGCTTTAACGTCAAATCAAGGGATGAAAATAAATCAAGCTATGATCTATCATCTCAACAGTGCACAATGAAAGCGCACCAAAGGGCTTAGGGAAGGCTGATATATGAAAATAGGCAGAAATACAGCTGTCAAACATTTCCACAACTTTGGCCTTATTAGGTACCATAAACCATGAGATTAGCCTTTTCTTAAACCGACCTTGCTAAGGCTCAATGATCCTCAAAGCAGGATTGGAGGAAAGTCACTCCTACAGCCAGAGAAGGAGATTTCCCTGATTAAAAGGCCAAAGATGAAGAATTAGCAGCTCTGGATTCTAAATCAAATATCTTTGCTTTAATTATGGGCAGTCGGCAATCACACGTTGAGAAGAAACCAACAAGTATGTGCCCCTCCAAAAAATATGTTCCATCATCTTTTAGCCATTTTCAATTCTCATTGTAAAGCTCTTTTATGTCTTAAATTCTATGCAATTTGGAAGTTGCTGAGACTATTTTTAAAAGATGTTGATGCACTTCCAAGCGCCACACTTAAAGCAAAAGCAAGTTGTCAAAATTGCCAAACCAAGGTTTTTGTTTCAATAGATTAACTTGAATGGATTAATTGTTCACCTAAGGAATAACAATGCACACTAGCAAAATAAAAATGGTACATTTTGATTACACAAGGACGTTAAAAACCAAGATGGCAGAATTATAACAGATTCAATCTCAATTGAAATTCATAACGTCATAACTTTTCCGTTTTCTCTTGAATATTGTCTAGTATTTTGGATGGGATTTGGGCTTTTCTATGATAGCAAATCAAGGTATCAATAACTTACCAACCTAAACACATACATGATATCACCAAGGAAAACGTGCTCTTTCTTAATACCAAGTACGCAAAGTTTGGACTTGCGTTCTTGGCTTTTAAGACTTGGAAGAACGAACTCTCCAAGACACAAGGACAAAAGTAGGGTACTGCTTCAAAAGGAATGGCACAGCCTTTTAATTAATATTATATTAATATTATAAATCATTATTTATGATTTTAAAAAATGTAAACATAAATCACAATAAATGTGAAGTGAAATAGATTATTATACACAGACTCGTGTCTTTGATTACCAGATTTAATAAACTACAATGGAGATTATACAAGTATAAAGTACAACACGTAAACAATAGGAAATAAAATTTTGATTAATGTTTATTTGGTAAACAAAGACAAACAGTGTACAACATGTAACATAATTAAAGACAATTTTAAAACGTAACGAAATAACTAACGGTGAAGTGACGCTGACAAGCGTAAGGATGCAAGCGCAGGGTTGATAAATGGAATGGTCAGGCAAGCAACAGTCAACACAGGAGCAAACAGATATATACAGGCAATCCAGAATCGTAGTAAAAATAACAGGCAAGTGGCAGGCAGCAGGTAATGTAATACAAACAAAACAATGTTAAGCAAAGGTTCAAAAACACGGAAGGCAAAGAAAAGAAAACGCGCTGTAATGTCACATAAATAGTAGAGCTACTTTTGTGTGTTTGTGTGCTGACGTTATAGTCCTTGTAATCAGTCCATTATGATCCTCCGGCTGCAGGCCAGTGCAGAGGCTTTCCAAAGGGCATGTGCAGAGTAGGCTAGGAGGTTGCGAACTGAATAGTATTGCGTACTATAGAGCAGGGAGGGAAGCGGGGGGGTGATGTGTTGATCGCGAACTGAGGAACGCGGTGTGGATCGCGAACTGATGAGCAGGAGGGGGTGGTGGGGGTTGGGTTTGTGTATCGCGTTTGTGTATTGTGTACTTAAGACCGGGAAGGGGGGATTGCGAACTGACTGTCCGGCTGTGAGTGTATGCAATCAGTGGAATCTGGAACATGTGCGTGTAAGCGGTGCATGACTAGGATTTGTAGTCCATATAATGGCGGATTTGTAATCCGTTGCGATCTGCATGTTTACCAGCGATCTGCAGTGATCGTGACAATAACACTGTAAAAATAATACACCTGAGAACAAATAATATAATTTTAAGACCAAAAACTGTCTGTTAGATATACACAAGATGGATTAAATACCATGTTTAAACTACAATGAACAGATGATATCCAGCGGTACATCCAAGACGTACTGCTCTCACCAGGGATGTAATGACAGAGCTCCTGCTGACAGCATGGAGGTCAGTCTGCATAAATTAAAGCACATGGTGAAATATGCGCTTTCTTTGTAAATAAACTGCAGATTTGAGTTTAAAGAACCACATTCTCACCTGAATACTATTAAAACTTTATTTTGTGACACAACAGAGAAGTATTTTTAAAATCGAGTGGGTTTTCTCCTCTGCCATTAGCTTTTGCTGGTTGGGCTGCAATGCATTCTGGGATACCTGTGCTTTGCAAGTTCGGATAAGTCACCTGTCGATGTGCCCTTGACAAAAGAGGCAGAGCAAGTACACATCCTTGAATTTTATCTTTACTTGGCAAGATGTGAACTTTGAATTGAAAAAGTACTTTGGCGACGGTTGATGGCGTTTCACGAGGACACAAGTACAGAAGTACAGAAAAGAACGCATATTGAGAAACAGCCAATGTTTTTGTTGAGCCTGGCACAACGTCAAAATTGAGAAGTATGTTTACTATTCTGCCAAGTTTCCACCGAACGGTACGGTACAGCATAGTGCATTACAGATTGGTTCAGTACTGATCACCCTGATCAGGCTTGCATTGGGACTGACAGCAGTACCGTTACTTGCTAGTCATGGTGTATGACAAAAAATAGTAGGCTGTCATCATTCACGCTTGAAGAAGAAAGGCATACAGGCCATTCAAGCAAGTCATCTTTTGCACACTCAAGTTCATTATTTCAAATGTGGACAGACAATAAGAGTACACAAATAGAGAAAGAATCTCGCTTCCACATTTTTAGACACAATGTGAACAGTCCCTTAAACAACAATGGAGGACATACGGCAGCATCTGTTCTTTTTAATGTTATGTGGCTGTTTGTCTCAAGAAAATGACAAGCACAGGTGATCATTTTTATTATAATGATGTCATGTTTCTCATGCATTCAAAAGTGACGATTCTCTTTTAACCAATAGTATTGAACAATGAATCTAGCTACACCTTATGTAGTTGTGCGAGGTACCGTTTAGAAAAACAAGACAATAATGTCAACAAAAGACATGCCTTGGCAGAATCATGTCAACTGGAAGTACAGAACCATAGACAGAACCGGTGACAAGGTAGGTAGTGCTGTCACCTCACAGCAAGGTCGCTGGTTCGAGCCTTGGCTGCGTCAGTTGGCATTTTTGTGTGGAGTTTGCATGTTCTCCCCGCATTTGCTTGGGTTTTCTCTGGGTGCTCCGGTTTCTCCCACAAATCCAAAGACATGCCGTACAGGTGAATTGGGTAAGCTAAAATTTATGCAGTATATGTATGTGTGAATGAAAGTGTATGAGTGTTTTCCAGTGATGGGTTGCAGCTGGAAAGGCATCCGCTGCATAAAAAACATGTGCTGGATAAGTTGGCGGTTTCTTTCCTCAGGCCATCTACCCCATGAACAGTTAAATATTCCCCTACTGTGCAATAAATGTGCAATACTTTCTCATACGCACTTGTACACAGCACCTTATAACAATATACAATGCAATATTTCTTCACACGCATTTGTACACAGCACCTTATAACCTGTATATTTATAACAAATCTGGACATACAACTCAACATTCAGATCATTTGAATAACTGCATGTCTGTTTAATGTTTATCGTCTTTTTGTTTCATATTTATTTTGTGTTGTCACTTGTCACTTTATGTACACTGGAAGCTTCTGTAGCCAAAACCAATTCCTTGTGTGTGTGAAGCACACTTGGCAATAAAAACTGATTCTAAAATAATAATAATAATAATTATTATTATTATTATTATTATTATTATTATTATTATAACAACAATAATTATTTAATTCAAGTAAAATAAAACCCACTGTATTTTGCACAGATAACTCCAAAGTTTGTCCACAAATATCAAATGTCACATAGTAATATGTGTAAACTGAGTTTAATTTAGATTCAGATAATCAGAAATGATTATAACCAATGCAATCTCAAGGCAATTAGTTTGATATAGTGAGTAATTCATATTATTCTGTATAATCTGGTTCGTACAATATAGCACGATTGGCTCATCCCCCAATTAGGGGTAGGGTTAGGGGTCATGCCTTCTTTATAAAAATAATTTGTTTAATTTGTACAAATTAGCCACTTATTTGACAATATAAAAAGAAGTTATGTTTCCTCATGAGATCGAGCTGTAAAAAGTTGTTAGCATATAACTGTTAGCATATATTATAATCTATTAGTATATCGAGCTGTTAGCAACCGTTTCACCTGTGTTTAATATTTATGCTCCAGACGTGTCCACCATCTTAGAAAGGCCAACATGTAGTCATCCAAGGAAGAAAGGAAGGGAGGGTGGGGCTGATCTTTTGGAATATGTTGCACTTAAAAAATAAGTTGTACAAATTTATTTTGTTATCCAAGTAGGCTACTTAAAATGATTCCACTTAACGCAGCCTTTGTGTCGGGTATTTAAATAGTCAGCTGTTCAGCAGTACCTGTTTCTATCGGCAGGTGAGAGTGGGGTTGTTGTCACATGAAAAGTGCTAAAAAAAAATCTTGCCACTGCACTGTGGTCATTTTTTTCATTATTTTGAGGAGCTGAAGCTGATGAGATAATAATACAACTGTTTCACGAAACTAAATAGTTCTAACTCATGGGCGTTGCTAGGCCTATTTTAGGAAAGCTGTAGCCCCCCTATATTTCTACTCAGCCCCCCTAAAGCTTTTTAGCTCATAAACTGTACACTAAATTATCGCCATAGTCCCCTTTAAATTTGATAAGAAAATGGCAGCAGAATTCGGCTCCTCCCCGTCTTTTGTTTTTTTATTTGATCAGCAAACCACAGCCGTGGACAGTGAGAGAACGAGGTGTGTGTTTATTGATAAATTGTTATAATATCTGCTTATTTGCAGCTCTTTGATATAGATAACCTTGTTTCACCTGTATCCCAATGTCACGGAGGAGCAGTCGGGTTTTTTCGGCATTCACCTCATCAGCACAGCTGTTTCTTCCAGCATCAAATTAAACTCGTAACGAACATTTCACTATTTTTATTTCAAAAGGAACTACCAATATTAAACACTTTACAGTTTGTGTGGTTATAACTATACCATACAGTCTTGCACAGAAAATATTAAACACGGTGACAGAACCACTTAGAGAAAGTATATATAACTTTTTTTACCTTATAAGGAGCTGAGCCCCCAAAATAAAAATCCTAAAATTGCCCCTGGTTCACAGTATAAAATGTGTGTAGTTTTGGTGAAAGAAAATAACTGTAATCAATAAAATGTGCATCATATCAATGTAAATACATGCAAATTATTCAGAAAAACGTAAATTGTACTAGCTTTCTAGATATGACAGATATCTAGACATGTTTATCTACATATGATATAGCCAGTCACATCTGATTCTGTAATAGTTAAATCACAGTTCATGCATCTAGCTTATTATATTTATATAGCTATATTATACTGTAGCATGCTATGTCAGTTAGCAGTGGATTATAAATCAACTTTATTCTTATGAAAATACCTAAGATGGCTGGAAGAACTTATAGACCATTTATTGTCGCAGTCGTGTAAATGGTCAGTTAAAGCAATTTTTTTTTTTTTGATTCTGATTCTTCTTTCTGGTTCTGTAAACATTATGGCTCCTTTCCACTGAGTGGTGCAGTACGGTACGGTTCGGGTCGGTACGGGTCACCTTTATCAAGCTTGCGTTTCCATTACAATGGGGACCCTTTTGGTGGGCGTGGTGTACTACAGAGAGTTTCAGTCGACGTCATTCTCGCTCGAATAAATGTCTACAGTAAAGCTGTACAGTTCGTTCACATTATATGAGAAGCTCTTCTAACAAAACATGCACGTTATTATTATCAGCTCAAGAAGTTTGTTATATCAAATCTAGACGAGAACGCGGGCTCCCTGGAGAAAGCGAAAAACCGCTCGCACTTTTAGACGGCCTCATAAAACAACAACAGGACACGGCAGATTCTTGGCTTTGTGGTTGTTCATTAAGACAACGACAAGGTTTGTTTTGAGCCCGGGTCATCCATGTATCGTTATTATATGCATATAGTTGTCTCGGCTGTCATTTAAAAACATGGCGGCTCCATTGTTTTGATTCTGGCTAGCTCCACGAGATCGTGACGTATCTCTGTAAACCAATCAGCGTTCAGCTGCGCGTGTAGCTCCACCTTTGGGTACCCTTTCTCGTCTTTGGTACCCTTTCGAAAGGGTGCCGAAAAAGTAGTACGGTACGGATCGGTTCAGTACGCTTTTGACAGTGGAAACGGCCATAAAAGCGTACCGACCCGTACCGTACCACTCAGTGGAAACGGGCCTTTAGACTTGATTCTATACCTGCCTCATAGATATATATGTTTAACTACAAAAGAGTCAAGTATTAAAAAGAAAAAGTATCAAAACTCTTTTTGGAGTTTTCTGAGCGAGATGCTAATGGTCTAATCTGATTCAAGTGACCCTTAAGCCCCTTATCCCTTTCGACCCTAGCAACACCCCTCGGGCAACCTATGGTTGTGCAAACTGTAGAATTTTAAATTGCACAACATGATTTTGCCAAGTATGATGCGATCCTGGATAAACATCTATGTTAATTGTGGAACATATTTTTTTTAGTTTGAAATGTAATCCATACCTATTACCTACCCCTAAACCAAACTATTACTGTAAATGATTCCCAAAATCAGATCAGAGGGAAATAATAGTTGGATAACAATCATGTAGATGCTTAAACCTAACTGTGAGCCTAAACTTACCATAAATGGTAAATGTATCCCTGAGGCACGTGCACACATAGGGCTCAACCTGTGCAGTGTACATGCCCTTTTGAGTCTGGGATAAAGTGCCCTTCCAAAATGAAAGTAAGTGCCCCACCCTCTCCCCGCTCTTCATTTTGCGATCGGCTTCTTCAGCCCCCCCCCCCCCCCCCCCCCATCCCCCCCCCCTCCCAATGACACCCCCCCCTCCCCCGAAGGTAATGTTGTGTTAGCGGACACCTTTGTTTTGTACTTTGTTAATTTAGTTAATTTAATTTAAATTTATACTTATCGTAACTTGATTAAAAATTTTATGAAATGATTGTAATTTGGATTGTTTTTTACACTGTTTACTTACAATGTACAATACCACAGCAAATGAGAAACGTGACAAAGGAAGGTTGGCAGATTTTTATTACCAGCTTCCAGGGTAAGTTCTCATTGTCATGTTTCATGGAGCTCAACTATCAATTAACATAGCTTTCGGGGAATTATTATCAGTATTCAGACTCCGAGACTCCAGAGTCATATGGTTATTATATCTCCTCACTTGGCTAGAAATATACTGAGAGATCCAAGCCGTTTCTTTCTTTATTTTTTAATTCTTCTGTTCCCCAATGTCTATCCGTGACGAGCCATTCATCAGCCCATTCTCTGAGCGGAGGTCTGCTGGGACAGAAGCTCCAAACAAACTGAATGTTTCACTATCTGGGACGAAGCAGGAGGACGTGTCAATCAGACCATGGCCAATTGGGAATCAACATGTGCTCGGCAACAGCATCCAATAATAACAAATCTAACACTTCATCAACTCTATTATTTTTAACATTTTATGTTTATGTGCAGAACAGCTGGTAAAACCAGAGTAAGCCCGGGTGGTCTAATTTCAGAAGAGCGGCAAACCCCGGTGTACTATATGTTGTGTTTTGATTGCAGGAAATGCTAATGTTCAAACTTAACTAGCAAGTTCTCACTCAATCAATCAGATTTGCTAAACTACACACACATGCACAAATACACACACCTAATCCAGCACTAGCCAGTATAAACCAGCCTGAAAAGACATACTAGTCTAAAAATGAAGGTTTATATTTCCTGGAAAAAACTGTTAGCATTAGCATCACCATTCATCTTAATGGCAGTTGGAAGTTTCACTCCCCTGCTGAAAAAACCAGCATATGCTGGGGTAAGGTATGTTTTGATGCTGGTATGTTGGTCCTGCTGGTGTCAGTGCTGGTATTGCTGGTTTCAATGCTGGTTTTGCTGGTCTCGATGCTGGTTTTGCTGGTCTTGCATTGAGACCAGCAGGACCAGCAATACCAGCATCAAGACCAGCAAAAACAGCATTGAAACCAGCAAAACCAGCATCAAAACATATCTCACCAGCATATGCTGTTTTTTTTTAAGCAGGGTCCAGACCGACAATCCAAATCAAACTTTCACAAATGTCTTATCAGTTCAAATCTCTCTCTCTCTCTCTCTCTCTCTCTCTCTCTCTCTCTCTCTCTCTCACACACACACACTCTCTCACACACTCTCTTACTCTCCCAGCATCACGTTTTGTCTTCATGAGCACACGTGAGGTCAACTTCCCACCACGTGCTGTCAACCTTTAGCAACGCTAAAGTGTGCTAACCTTTTGGGTCAAACAAATTTCCCTGGTTAAATGAAGGAAGTTAAATGTTTTATTTTCCTTTAGTATTTTATTACTCTGGTTCTAAATTTAACCCAGAGGTCTTATAGCAGTAGTAGTAGAAAAAAAAGTATGGCATAGAGTGTGGCCACATTTACCTCAATAGATACATATTTAAATAGATGCTTCATTAGCTGACTTTGTCTGAAGCTGAATTTATACACATGAATATCTATATCTGAAATAGACTTATAAATACACTTTGATATACTTAAAAAGGACAATGGTGTTCCCTAACACAACATAAATAGTTTTCATAGTTTTAATATCCGCTTGTTAATTTGTGATGTATAAAATATTGTTTCCGGGTCCAAGCTGCTACTCATTTGAATTGAGAAAACATTTGTTTATGCCGACTTTTTAGTCATATTACATATTATAGGGAATTTTATATAAAATCATAGTGTCTGGACTGCACTTTCTGGTTATCACATATAAGCATGTATATATATATATATATATATATATATATTGCGATCATGATTTTCGAAAGTATACCATTACTTTGTAAACGTTTATTATTACCATTTGTTGAGTCTCCCTATACAGTTTGATAGAGTGCTTGGACCCGGAAATGTAATGTCACATTTAACAAACAAATTGCTTCAGGACTTTAAATCTTGGTGGTTTTTACAACCAAAGGCTGCACAATGTTGTGCCATTTTGGAAAATTCATTTAATTTTACTGCAATGACATGCTGACTGTTCTTATTTATACATACTTTGCTTGCTATAACATCTATACTGTATTTTTACTATAATAAAATGCAGTACTGACTTGGGCTGTTCATTTATTCATTTAGCAGACCCTTTATATACAAAGCGAATTACAAGTGAGGATAAAAGAAGCTTCAAATCATTGGAGAGTAGAAGTATAAATGCTATGACAATCTAAGTTACTTAGTCTACAAGTTTGAGTTTTATTATTTATTTATCATTTTAAAAATGATTATTCCAAATGTTTGGGAATTGATTCTGATTTTTCTTTCTTGTTCTTAGACTGGATTCTTACTACCTGCCCCTGCCTGCCTATCTTACTACACACACACACACACACACACGTGTGTGTGTGTGTGTGTGTGTGTGTGTGTGTGTGTGTGTGTGTGT